>NJDD01008480.1:50270-62407 GCA_002245505.1 Calephelis nemesis
CCCCCGGTGACAAACAGAAATTTTTCTACAAAAAACCTGCATGTCACCGGGGGGGAGGGAGGACAAACTGGAATTCAGTATGTCACCCCCTGGTCACTCTAGTCGAAAAATTAACATGAAAACCAACATTACAATGACAACTGCACAAATGAAAATTTGTTTTTGAACTATAGATTGAAAAATAACTATTTGGAGTTACATATTTACCAAAGTTACGTTTTTTGGCAAAAAATGAATCAACAATCAATTTCGACTTTTTATATTTTCAAAAGAACGGATTTTAAATATAAATCTACATTCAACACAAATAAATAAAGTATGTACTCATCATCATTATTTTTTTTATTTGTAAGATCACAAATGTCTTTTCGAAGTATTTTTATTTTATTTACTGGCTCATAATCACAGAATACTTTACTATAATGTACCTAATTGACTAGACTACAATATTCATTAATTGGTATAAATAGTAGATTGACCTATAGGCGAGGCCCTTCTATGATGAATATATTCAAATAGAACAAAGAAACTTACTATTTTCTCTATTTTAAATAGAATGCAATTGAAACAATAAAGGACGAATATTTTATTATTCGGTAATAAATTTATATTAATTAATTTAATAACAATTTATAAACAATTTAATTTATTGAAAAATAACCCTTAAATATATGAAATAAATATTAATGCGGAAAAAAAATTCATGAATCAATTGCCGATTGTCACTGGTTTGTCACCCCTGGTGACATGCGAGATTTTTTTTCAAAAACATTCTCAAATGTCACCGGCGTTGACAAACTAGGTGGTGACATGCGGGAACGACCGACTATTTGTGATCAATGTCAAATATAAATAATGTTAAAAAAATAATAGAAAAAAGGCACTAATTTGCGGGAACCCGTAGTTAAATCTAAATAAAATGATTCAGCTCGAAAGTTCTCGCCAAAAACTTCAATGTGATAAAATGTTTTAAATTAAATAATTTTATATCGATTTCAATATAGAAGGGCTGCGGGGACAAAGGTTTACATATATTATGAGTGTTAAAATAATTATCAACGCTACGTCTGCCTCTGTGGTCTAGCGGTTCAGTTGTTGGACTTGACTGCATGAGGTCCTGGGTTCGAATTCCGGATCGGGCATCAAAAAGAAATATGGGTTTTTTAATTTTCTGCTAAAAAAATTTGCCCGGGATTGGATATGTGCCCAGTTAGCGATAGGCTTGCCACCTACCACATTGTGGGACTTAGTATCTTCGGCTAGTTGTGGGTAACTTTTTTGTGCCTCTGCCTACCTCTTCGGGGATATGGGCGTGAAGATACTTTATCAACGCTACGTTTGCTTAAATGTTTCATTACCAAATACTAACTCATCCACGTGTGCTAAGCATCAACTTGATCGGGAAGCGATTCTACTGCCTTACGTATTCCTATCATCATAATGACAATGTCATGTTCCGGTCTGGAGGGCAGGGCAGCCAGTAGACGTGTAGTAGTTCTTACGCAGGACAGCGACGCATTTTTAACATCTATTGTGTCAGTAGGCCATGAGTTACCCTTCCTATTGTTCCTTTCCATGAGGAAAGCCGTGTGTTTCTACGATTTATTATCACATACAAAAATGTATTCCGATAGGCCATGAAAAACCATGAAAACCGGTAATGTTTTTTTTGGGTATTTTTAAGAATTTATACATTACTTACATTTCATTAGATTCTATGTTGGCTTAGCCATGTGGAAAGAATGGCAAATGAAAGATGAACAAAATAAATATTCAATGCGAATGTGGATATATCCTTGGAGACCTAGGCTGGCATTTAACGATCAATGAGAAAGAAACATGAGCGTATTTGTATAAAAAAGAGCAATGAATGTGGAGGAAGTCAGCCAGCCAGTGCGTGACTCGATACTCTCGGAACACGTCGCAAGGGACTTGACGTGAAGATATGCAACGTGTTTGTATTTACTACATTCTATACAATCAGCTGTTCAATTTTATGAATAGCACATATACAGAATCAACTTCAAAGCGACGGGTCTATAGAAATACGTCTCTGCACGGTCCTGAGCCCTTACCACGAGTTTTTAAAGATTACGTTCGGTAAGTTACGTGTCGAAATCGATGACACTTTTGGTCTAAAAATGTGTTTCTCTTAATTACGAATAGAGGCGCAATTCAAACTTTTCATACAAATACTTCACAGAGTCGGTAGAGTACAGTAAACTTGACAAGCCGTAAACTCATGGTAAGGGTTCTGTTACATATTCCGTTAGGAAACTCACGGCAAATTGTATCGAGCTCATGCAAGCCTTTGACGACGACCCTAGAGGGAATTCGAGTATGTTACTTTATTTTATAACATTCGTTTAGTACCTAAACAATAGTTTTAGAACCAATGATATTTAAAGCGAAGGACTGTGAGATCTGAGGTACCATTATCTGTTAGTGAAATAACCAAGTTATTTTACAAATATGAATATATTAATATTGACTCTATGAGGTCTCCGGTTAAATCCCAACATAAAAATTATGTTTTTCGAGTTTCTATTAAAACAAAATTTTACCGGGATTGGGTAAGTGCCCGCTTGGCAGAAGGCTTGTCCCCTATCACATTGTGGGACTTGATGTCTTTCGTTAGTTGTGGATGATGGTACCCTTTGTCTTCTTTCTTCAGGGCGTGAAAATAATTTTTACTTGTCTAAATCTTAAGATAATTGTACACCAAGACATGGTATGATTATTTGACTATTTTTTTTTCGAATAACTTCTAGCATACCTATACATAAAGCAAATAAATAATTTTCATTTCATTTACATTGCTAAATTATTCTTTTGTAACTATTATTTTATGGGAAAGCTTGAATACGAACCTTACATCATCGATACTTGGTGTTAACAATTGATTTCCAACAGCATCTGAAACCTACAAAAAAAAGTGTCGAATTTGGGACCTCGTCTATTTTTGTAAAGATTTTAACTTAATCGACCGTACTCAGAGACGTCGTTTAAATTTTAATTAACATTTAATTAAATTGTAATTAGGTCACAATTTTGTATTAAAAATGTTGACTTACATTAGATGTTTAATTATCTATAAGTCGACATATTTTCCTGCACAAAATTGTGACTAAATGATAGATTAAATATTAATTAATATCTCTGAGTGCACCCGTAAATGATTGAAATAACTGGTGTCAATATGTATTACCTGCTAACCAATATGTACATGTTAATCAATGCAGAATTGTCTATACGCTTTGTAAGTTATACATTTATCTTTTCATTTTTTAAGTCATAGTACATGCTTTACTTTTTGTTCGTCCTATGCCAAGCAGTCAGATTTTTGCAGTGTCGTCAATCTAATTTTGTCTAATATGTAATTGCTACCTTAAAGCTGGTTTCACAGCTTTAGGAACATAACCTCAACAAGCATTAAATTAAATTGAAAATGAAGAATGTTTAAAACATGGAAAGACAGTGGCAACATTAAAAAACTCGTTGGTCGAGAGGTTAACGTACACACCTTACTCCACCGACCAACCACGAGGCTCGGGTTCGATTCCCGCGGAGGCAGGCACATGTGTCATGAAAATTTAGATGTCTGCATTTTCGGTCTAGATATTTATTAATTTTTTTCTGGTATACATTTAAGTATTTCTAAGTATTAGTATCGTTGACTAACACTCATAACAGAAGCACTTATTTTGGGGTTAGGTTCAATTTGTGTAATTTGTCAAAAAAAAGTTTTGGATATTTTACACGCTTCCAAAATCCGTATGTTAATCCAGGTTGAGTTTTGAACTAAATTTTAACGCAGCTATCCATAGGCAGCTGAGTTTTGCCATACCCCATTAAGTTTATTATTAAATAAATTTCACTGAACAAGTTACACAAACTGAATCTAACCCCAAAGTAAGCAAATTAATGACAATGTTTAATGACAATGAAATGATAATATGATGCAGCTGATAATATAATGATGAATGCGAAAGGTTGTCATAGAAACACATTAAATTAAATTTGTTGTTGGGCCAACCAAATAAGTACTAAACGTTAAACTAAAACAGTCTTTTTATCTTAAGTTTCCAAGCCCTGATGATGCTGTAAAAAGCGAAAGCGGTTGGCTATATAGTAACGAAAAGTGTTAAATAAAGTGTATAGTGGACAAGAACAAGTGATTACTACAAAAAAGTGTGTATGCAATGGAATTCTACCAAGTGCCGACGACAATAAGTATAGATTCTATTTGTTTTTATAATTTAATCAGTTATATGTGTGTACGAGTTAAGTATAATTTAAAAAATATTTTCCTGACATCTTTGGGCTTATTGATACGTCTATTGCTGGGAATGACACTTAAAAATGTAAGCTTGAAACAAAAATATGCTTTTAGTTAAAAACTTGCCTAAGTTATATTAAGTCCCTAAATTAGAGGAAAATCTTCAGAAAGGTGAAATCGGATATCATTATAATTAAATTTAATAGTATCATCAGTGTGTAGTTTGTATAATTATGATCCTTACCTTCAAAATTACTCCCTAAGCAGTGCTTGACAGTGGAAATCACTGCCATTATAGCAGCAATACAAAGCGCCCACTATCATCAAGTCCCTTTTGCTGCTATCGAATGAAAGAGCATGTAACGATAATGACTAGCTCTAAAAACAGCCAGATAGACAATGTACACTTGCAGTTGAACTTTACACGATAAACTCATAGGTATACCTTTTTTTCTAAATCTTCTCATCTCATCGACAGCTCGTGGAATTCCATTGTAGATACACTTTTGAAAAATAACTCTTGTACTTTTCCACAATACACAAATAAATGTGTTGTTAAAAGTACAAGTGCTTTTTTCAAAAAGTGTCTTTGTGTGTAATAATTGCATGTGTAAAAAAGTCAATAAGCTTGCCATGGTCGTGTTCCAATTTAACGGGTGGAATTTGTGGTAAACTTATGTACACATAACACAACAGTCTTTTAGATTATTTAGGTAACAACACAACACACAGGCGAAATTATTAAGTATAGAACCACCAGAAAATCAGTGCGCTTGCTTATTATTTAAATATATAACAATAACAATACACTTGTAAAAATAAATCTGTACATTAAATATTGCTTTTCAAATTCAAAGTTCAAATTCAAAATTTTCTTTCTTTCACGTTAACCTACAAAAAGCACTTGTGACGCGTCTGCACAATACCACTAGATCGTAACGCGGCCTCACACTGAGAAGATCCGGCAAGAAACTCAACGGCCTGTTTTTTTTCTTGTTTTTGTAAAATATGTATACAATAATTAATGTGATGAAAAAAAAGTATATTCACGCCCATATCCCGGAAGTGGTAGGCTGAGGTACAACCAAGAGGCACCCACGACTAGCCGAAGACACTAAGTCCCACAATGTGATAGGTGGCAAGCCTATCGCCAACCGGGCACATTTCCAATCCCGACCAATATTTTATAATTAGAAAATTGGGAAAATCAAATATTCCATTCGCTGGCCTACCCGGTATTCAAACCCGGGACTTCATGCAGTCAAGTCGAACACCCGGACCGCTACATTATATTTATAAGAGATTGAATGGATATGCATGTATAGGATAAAGGATACATAATCCAAAACGAGGGTCCGCCTGTCTATTCCCTTTTCACAGTAAAATTACTGAAAATACTTTTATTGCTGTTACTAAATTTAGTGTAGTAGTAGTTTACAGTCTGGGGCAATGTGAAATCTTTCCCATCACTAACAACGAAATTGCACTTCAGCATGAGTATGAAGTCGCGGGAAAAATGTTTGTTCTTTACTTGAAAAATATTGAGATGTAAAATTATTATTAAGTAAAAATAAAATGTTACAGTAATGAATAAGGTATTGGTAACACTGTTTCTAGGGATTTTTGGCTCACTGATTTCTGTAGTTATCACATTGAGAATAATTAGAGTTCTAATTAGTGATAGTTGAGATATTGTAGCAAGTATTAGGAGCTACTTAGTGTAGACATAACAATTTGACGCTACGGTAGGTTTAGGTGTCTTCAAATTAAGATGTGAGCATACCTAGATACAAACGAATTTCGTATTGAGTGCTAAATAATGTTTTGCTCGGGTAATTATCTCTCAATAAAAGGGCGAAAACGGATGTATAGACTAGGTACCTATAGACTGAGGGCTTATGAACCAGTCATAAGTTTTTAGCTCGTTAAAGGCAAGCATAAGCTTGATGTCACTAACACCGTGACATCTCACTAGGTGGTAGAGTTTCGCAGCGACTCGTCCGGTTTGTTACCACCGCCATAACTATTCCTGCTACCATAATGTCAGCACTTGTCGTTGGCGTGTTCTGGTTCTGAGGTCAAGGTAGTAGGCCTAACAGGCTGGGGCCTCAGGTTGGCAACGCACCAATACCACCTTTGGTGTCTCTAGGCGGCGTAAATTTCTTACCATTAGAAAATCCGTCTGCTTGTTTCCCTTTCACACAAAAAAAGTTACAGAAGAATATGTTACTTTTCTGTATTTATTATACTAAGTGCTTATTCCCTAGACTAGGAATTTACTAAACATTACACATTGAGAATAATTAGAGTTCTAATTAGCGATAGTTGAGATATTGTCAGTTTTCAATTTGATCGGTGAATTCAGCCTCAAGCTTTTTAGTAACCGCGTATGCGGCATAGGTATCAGCTTAAGCGGTTGGAGAGAGCGGCTCTAAAATTCAGTAGCAAATTTGGACCTACACATGACCTACACCAACTAACAAGTTAAGGCAAATGAAAGTTTAATAATTAATTACGATCTTGATTCATTTGACAGTTCGTCTTGTTTTGAGGACATCTTATATACAAATTACGTTTCAGATCTAGTGATTTTGGTCATATTACCCTGTGTACTTTATCTTGATTTGATTTTTATATATGAGAGGCTAGCGAACAAGGACACAGCTGTCCTGATGGTAAGATAACTGTTACCTATAGACACCATAGATGGCTGGGATGTTAGGCCTATTGTACAAGTCTACCAGCAACCCTACTTTCCTGTGGCGTAACTATACCGTTCGAGGCCCGTGGCAAATTCATCGAATAGGTCCCCTCCCCCCAATATAAATAAGCTAAACCAATAATGATTACATTTTTTATTTTATAATACTTATGTATTTAGACACTTTCAATTATAAGAGTACAATAATAAATCACTACGTTAAATAGGTATATACAAACTTTATAATTCTACTAAGCTATGTTCTAAAACTGGGTTACAACCCCTTTTTCACAAAAGCTTTGAATTTTTTAACATTTTTTTTGTGTATGAAACTGAGTAGAAAATCAAAAAAATCAAAGACAAAACTTTTTTTTATTAAACATGCATGATAAATAAAAAATGTTGGGAGTTGGGATTCTCCTCTGCCGGGGCCCCCTTTCGGCTAGGGGCCCATGGCATTTTGCCGACTTGCTGTAGTTAAGCCAATGCTACCTTCCTGGCCGTAACATGACAAAGTCATTTTGAAGGCAGGAGTCGCTATAAAGCATTATACCACCAGTGGCCTTGTTAGTTATTAGGGGAAGCCAGGCAAGAAGTATAGGTAAGCCAGGTAAAAATAATAGTTGATTTTTTCACTACAACACTTTCTAAGTTCCACACATGCGAACTGTGACGCCGTGACAGTACAACCAAAACAATACGCGAGTATTTTTATTGTCAAAATAACAAAAAAAATGTTTTCTTACGAATTTGGTAAAGGATTTGCTTATTTTTATTTTTTAGGTTAATTTGCCCATTTTGAGGCCGGCTAAGACCTTCAGGCCATGCTGCCATGTCTTCCGTATATAAATAAATTCTTTTTAGCAGTCATAAGTCATTTTAGGTCATAAGTCCTAAGTCATAGGTCTAAGTCATGTCAGGGTCTTGAGTAAAGCGGTACTTTCGTTACTCAAGCTCATCTATGAGATTTAGCGGCAGCGAGGAAAGTCACGATACACTAATTTCTTCATGATTATTTCATTTGTGCTCTTTCACTGAACAAAATTAAACTAATTCCCACCTAGATTAACTAATTTTACTCATAATTTACATTAAATTCAATAATTGTGAAAAAATTACGACCACCTTCATTTACGATGGCACCAAAACTCCTTTTTTTATTTATTATTATTTTAAGTACTTTTTTTGTTTTAGTCACCAGTTTCTTATAAATATGTTTTGTTTATTGGATTACAAGACAATTACATTTTTATTTTCGAAATGATATGTTAGTAAGTGAAGTGAAGAGCTGGTTGCACAACCACACGTCATTAGTGAGCTCGAGCGAATGGAAGGAGACCGTGGTGTAAAGATCGCATACTTGAGTGAGACCAGTAGGGCGACCCAAGTATCGCTGGCGGGGAAGAGTGAAGGATGACCTGCGAAAACTTCGTGTCGACTATTGGCAGGAACTAACGCAGGACAGAAAGCGGTGGAAAGCTCTTGTTTCGGAGGCCAACATCCACTTCGGGTCACTGAACCAGCGGAGTAAGTAAGTAGGTAATAAAATGACGAATTAACAGTCGAAATGACAAGTGACGTCACAGTTATTTCGTACGGGTTGTAGGTTGTGTGCGTCTAGATTATTTTCAGTTTTAATTATTTACGCCAAAAATATCATAACCCCAATATGTGTTTGGAAGCCGTCTCCTGCGCCCGCGCGAACTGCGTTAACACCACCTGCCAGTGTAATTACAATTTGGTTTAATTTGATTCACATCCGTGCCCTTCAATATAATTTAGTGGTTTATTTGCACGATCGAAAATTATTACGTGTTGAGAGTAGATTTGCTTGAAATTACGGTGAATATTTGTCGGTGTTAGTATAACATATTCAAATTTGCTGGCAGGATTACGTAACGATGTAGTGACCCGAAAGTCACTGGACAGGGTTTCCCAAAGTGTCCTTAAATGGTTTAAAGTTAACAAGTTTGGACAAAGTTTTGTAAGCACTTAACTTAGACATTTTTTAATTAAGTTACGGACGGATCTATAAAAAGGGCCGTTTGTTATAAATGTATACGTTTATCCGAGAAAGCATTATTTATTTTATGGAGATGTGTTTTATAATTGCACGATTATTTTTATTTACTGTACAGTGAAGGTTAGATTTTTGAAACATGTTCAAGATTTTCTAGACGTAGATTCAGATTAGATTCTTATACTTTAATATTTTGAGAACCACTATCAAAACTGTCAAATTTTTATCTAAAGTTTCTTATACAAACTGCTTATTATGTATGTGTATTTTTTAAAATTTAATTCTTTATTGTTTGCAGTAACCACTTAAACAAAAAAAATTAAAACAAGACCAATGGGCGCTTTATGAATTTAAATACGTAAAAGCTCAATAACATGAGGTAAAATCATTGGCTAATGATTTAACCTCAATAAAGGCATCCTTGTTGAATAAACTTATGGACTATGTTCAGGAAGGCTTTGAAATGCAATAGCGTATGATGGAACATAAGTTTGAGAAACCCTGAACTGAGAGTAACTTTGCTCGTTTGTGGTCTAGATTCCCGTTTATTATTCAATCATTGTACTGCACCCGAATTGAATAGTGTCTCTCTTGTCATCTATCTAATGTTATGTGTGAACCTGAGTGATACCTGAATTTACTATATCTTACTATATTTTTCGTAGGCTTTTTAGAAGAGTTCATGTTTTTAGATAGACTTGAAGATAACTAATAAAATGCCTTTGTCGTGTAGCGGTCCGACTTCGGATTGGACTTCTTGAGGTTCCAATCCCCGGGTCAGTCGACAAAAAAGAAAGAAAAATGTGTACATTTTTAATTTTCTAATAAAAATAACGGTGTCCAGAATTGACGACAGACTTGCCAGCTATCACATTGTGAGACTTACTGTCTTTAGCTAGTCGTGGGTGCCCTGGCTCTGCCTCTGCCAACGTCACTTTTTCTCAAAGATATTTATTACAATGCAGGATCGATTAAAATCCAATTAAGAACAGCTAATAGGGATTCGACATGGATTGAAACATTGGTTTGCATCCACCGTCCAGGCCTCGAGCAAAAGTAAGGTTGCTGCTACCTAACCTTCTGAACCGAAATACGTCAAAGACCAGCACTGATATTATAAAGACAGGAATAGGTAAGGCGGTGGTACCAATTCGCGCGAATCGGTGCGAAACTCTACCACCTAGTCAGAAAACATAAGGAATTTTAGCAGGAAACTGAAAGTCAGGTCCCATGCAAGCAGAAAATATCGAGTGCCAAGAGTCACGATCCTTTCAAACCTGCTTAGCTCTCTCTGCACTCATTACGATTTTTACGAATACGTACGTTTAGGATAGGATTCGGATAATACCAATCATTCATCTGCCATCATCGCCTCTGTGGTCTAGCGGTTCAGGTGTTGGACTTGACTGCATGAGGTCCCGGGGTCGAATCCCGGGTCGGGCAACAAAAAGAAAATTTGGTTTTCAATTTTCTAATTAAAAAAAATGTTGCTCGGGATTGTATACGTGCCCGGTTAACGATAGGTTCGCCACCTATCACATTATGGGACTTAGTGTCTTCGGCTAGTCGTGGGTGCCCTGGTTGCGCCTCTGCCTACCTCTTCGGGGATATAGGCGTAAAGATACTTATTCATCTGCCATTATTTAAACAGGACCGTACCAACTCTTGTATGCTCATTTTTAATTCTCGACGCAAAAAGAGGGGTGTTATAAGTTTGACGTGACTGTCTGTGTCTGTCTGTCTGTAGCATCGTAACACCTGAACGAATGCAGTGATTTTAAGTTTTTTTTTGTATTAAAAGTTACTTATGTACATGTGTTCTTGGACATGTTTCATGGAAATCGGTTGAGCCGTTTAAAAGTTGTGGGGTTCGAAAATGGGGAAATTAACCGATTTTTTAAATTTTTAATCGGAAATTAAGTTCTTGAGTCGGTTTTTTTTAGTTTTAAACTTAATAGTTATCTTAAACCCTACCCCAAACACAAAAAAGTTGGAGATTAAAAAAATGACGGGTTGCACTCCGGGAGTGCCTGCAGAAGTGAAAATTTAATATTAGGTAACATTTTTTTATGATATTGGAAGGCGAACAAGCAGACGTATTTCCTGATGGAAAGAAATTCACGCCGCCTAAAGACACCATAGGTGGTAATGATGGGTAGCCAACCTGAGGCCAAGATGTTAGGCCTTGAGTAAAAGTAAGTTTACCGGCTATCTTACCCTCCAAACCGGAACACGTCAACGGCAAGCACAGACGTTGTGATGGCAGGAATAGGTAAGGCGGTGGTACAAATCTGGGCGAGTTGCGGAGAAACTCTACCACATAGTAAGTGGTAGACTTTCACCACAACTGTCTCGGTGTTAGTGACGGTAAGCCTATGCTCGCCTTTTACGAGCTGCCTGGCGGGAAGGCAGATGGTCTAATCTGCAAAGGAGCCCGGACCAACACGGGGAAAACATGGGGACTTTGTGCATTTTTGATATTTTGGAATGGTTAAGGAACAATTTTGCACGAATTGCTTTAATTATCAGTATGAAAGTATTATCGTTTAGGTCATTCCTCCATACTTCATTTTCTTTAGGAAGTCTAGTACAAATATTATTCATTAAATTACCTAAATAAATGGAATATTCTAATGTTTTTAATAATGTAATGCTTCCTAAATATGGAAAATTTGTTTACATGAATATTGGCAACACTGAACGTGTGACAAATTGTTTTGTTTTTGTAAATGAAGATTGATTTTAATGTCTAAAAACCAGAAATAATTGATTTACCTATGCAATGTGATTCCTGGATTTTTTCTTTTGTCACTACGGTTTTTACATCATTTCAACACGCAAGACATGCTGTTTAGCTATATTATTTTCTCCTCGGAACGTGTCATCTGTGTGACGCTTGTACGGGAAATGGCCGACTAATGTGTAAACAGGCGAGGTCGACAATATTTACATACGATTAGAATGTTTCATTATTGTCAGTGGAACCCGCGAGGGGGAGTAAATTTCATAGAAAATAAAGCGATGCTGCCAAATTCGGGAACGATTTTAAAAAGTTGTTATTGTGAAAAAAAATCACAGACTAATACATAAATAAATACTTATCCCTATAAGAATTTAACAAATTGGTCTAACCCCAC
>NJDD01008480.1:65115-77009 GCA_002245505.1 Calephelis nemesis
TTTCTTTTTGTTGGCCGACCCGGGATTCGAACCCGAGACCTCATGCAGTCAAGTCCAACACCCGGACCGCTCGACCACAGAGGCGACTATCATACAGGCAACATATATATATATATATATGTTGTTTAACATGAAAAGATCTTAGGATTCTTAGGTGTATTTTAAGCCTGGACTTTATTCACCTGCAATTATCATGAGACACATGTTACAAAAAAATAATATCAGAAACTAACAAAAGAAGCAATATTACGGGTTTGCATGTTGTCTCTACTTTATTTAAAGTCGCAAATCGCTACGTCTGGAACTTTTAACATATTCCAAAAAAAGAAGAAGTTAAAGGTACACATTCGAGCTTAAACTATGTATTTGAATTCTTATTGGTTTGTCGTTTTGTTTAGGAGTAAGTTTGTGAGCTTAAAATATATTTTTTGTTATTCCTGTTGGCTTACTTGTTTGTTTTACAATTACGTTGATACTACGATATATTACACGCTTGACAATAAAGGACAGAGCCTTTACCGTGAATTGTTATAGATTACGTTCGGTATGTTATGTCGAAATCTATCACATTTTTGGTCCAAAAATGTGTATCTCATAGTTACCAGTGGAGGAGCTGTTCAAAGTTTTCATACAAATAATTTACAGAGACGGTAGCGAGTAAAGTAAACTCGACAAGCCGTAAACTCATGGTAAAGGGCTCAGGGTTACCTAAAATATACTCGTATAATTCTTATTTATTTTAGTTATTATTATAACTACAAAAACCAGATTTAGATGTCACTACCGCGTCGTTTTGTCATTTTTTTCGGTCGGTTGCTCATGATACACATGTGGTCCCATATAAATTTTATTGAGATCCGGCAAATGGTTTTTGATTTATACTTAACAAGCGGCCCGCCCCGGCTTCGTACTGGTAAAAAATATACACGTAAACCTTCCTCTTCAAACATTTTATCTAGTAAAAAAACTGCATTAAAAATCCGTTGCGTACTTTTAATGATTTAAGCATACAAAGGGACGTAAAGACAGAGGAAGCGACTTTGTTTTTTATTATGCAGTGATATTACATACATTTACATTACCTCAACGACTCCTTCGAAATTCTATGTATTATAATGTTTTACTCACAAAACACTGCTAGGATATGGATAATGTGTACATGTTGGAGTTATACCATGACTTTAAAAAAATAAACATGAAAATCTGGTCATTACCCGACTCGCCCGAACTGG
The DNA here is from genome assembly GCA_002245505.1 of Calephelis nemesis. Lineage (NCBI taxonomy): Eukaryota > Metazoa > Arthropoda > Insecta > Lepidoptera > Riodinidae > Calephelis > Calephelis nemesis. The sequence goes on from NJDD01008480.1 coordinate 66,348, forward strand.
TACCGATGCCTTACCTTTTCCTGCCGCCATAACGTCATGACGTGTTCCGGTTTGGAGGGCAAGATAGCCCGTAAACTTGCTTTTGCTTAAGGCCTAACATCCCGACCTTAGGTTGGCAACGCATTATTACCACCTTTGGTGTCTCTAAGCGGCGTGAATTTTTTTCCATCAGGAAATCCGTCTGCTTGTTTGCCTTTCAATATCATTAAAAAAAGAGAGCCGATTACAGGCGCAGCAATTGAAAGTTGAGTCGAGTTTACCCACACATAATAGCATTTTAGTTAACCTCTGATAGTTCATCTCCCCGGTGGAAGAAGTTTACAGTTTACGATTGCTCTACGTTTAGTAGATTCTGTAAAGCTTCGACATCTGTTAATCATCGTCACCCCACGAGGACGTGACGGCTACGTAATTATGACGTGATGCCGTAAAGCACGCGTTAAACAGGATTGAAGCGATAAAACAAATAAAGAGGTCTTGAAGACGTTATATGTGTGGATATGGCCTTATTTATGAGGTATCGAAACCTAGAGATAATGCGAAGTAGAGATTATAATTTGATAACTCTTTTACTGCACTTGTCACACACGTCACTCAAATCACAAAAGAATGAAGATATAAATTCGACTCACTCTAAGTAAAAATCGTTGTTGCTCGAGCAATAGAAATTTTAGACCGCCTCGTTGGTCGAGTGGCTAGCGTACTCGCCTAACTGCATCGACGAATCGCGAGGCTCGGGTTCGATTCCCGACGGGGACAGGCATTTGTGTGATGAACATTTAGGTGTCTGCATTTCCGGGTCTGGGTGTTTATTAAATGTAATCTGGTATCTATTTATGTATTTCTATGTAATAGTATCGTTGACTAACACCCATAACACAGGCATATAATTTGCTTACTTTGGGGTTAGATTCAATTTGTGTAACTAGTCCAGGGATATTCATTATTATTATCCAGGGATATTTTAAAAAATAAAAATAACAATAAACACATAAAAAAACATCTACAGTCGAAGTGATGAACATTTAGGTGTCTGCATTTCCGGGTCTGGGTGTTTATTAAATGTAATCTGGTATCTATTTTTGTATTTCTATGTAATAGTATCGTTGACTAACACCCATAACACAGGCATATAATTTGCTTACTTTGGGGTTAGATTCAATTTGTGTAACTAGTCCAGGGATATTCATTATTATTATCCAGGGATATTTTAAAAAAATAAAAATAACAATAAACACATAAAAAAAACATCTACAGTCGAAGAGCTAACCTCCTCTTTCTTAAAATCGGTTAAAAAGAATAAAGTCGGATTCGGAGTGCCTTTTTTTGCAGTTTCACTGCGCTCAAATAAAATTATCACGTGTCGTTTAAGAATACTTTACATATTATAAATGTATATTTTTATCCTGATTTATTTATATATTCGATTCCCAACGGGGGCAGGCATTTGTATGATGAACATTAATATGTCAGCATAGCAGTTACAGCATAGCTCATTAAATTTTACTCCCAAGTTTCAAATTTTCAATTACAATGTAAATTAAAATGTAGTAAAAAAACTTGCAGTAGAATGTTCAATTTAAAGTAGAGTATTTACTAAGAAGTGTCTTATTAATATTAAGGACAATACTAAGTTACCTCATTTACGATGGACTAAAATGCTATTTCACAAAAGAATAGTTAAACAGTCAGAATTCCCTGAGACCCAGGTAAATTGTACCGAACAAAACCTCCGAGATTTGTATGTCTGGCAGCCAGGGTTGCCACATGGAAACACTAATATAAATTGAAAATTAAGAATAGCGATTTAAGGATCCCCGAGGCTCGGGTTCGGTTCCCGATGGGGTATTTACGTGAACAACATAAATGCTTGTATTTCCAGGTATGTGTTTATTTAATTTTGAAATTATCTATAAATATTTCTATTTATTAGTATCGTTGTATAACACCCATGTCACAAGCTTATAATTTGCTTATTTTGGAATTAGATCAATTTGTGTAACTTGTCCAGGGACATTAATTTTATTATTTATTTTACTGCCGAAAATTCGAGAAAAAGGAATAGGTCATTGGTTAAGATCATTGTCAGAGCAAAAATTGGTAGTAAAAATCACTTTTCATGAATAAATTTTATGAATTGTACCAAAAAGCTGTTGTTATGTAAATATGTTATCATATTTATATGTTGCCATATACTAATATACTTGGCGTTCGGTTTATAAGAAAGAAGAATGACAGAATTTTGTCCGGGTTTGTGTTAGCGTCCATAGATTTCACAAAAACAAAAGAAGTTGAATTCTTTTTTTACAGTTTTTAATTTTTTTACTTTTTTTCTTAAAAGCCTTATATTATTTATGACATAAAAAAAATATCAACTGATTTCGAAGTAGGTGCAGTGATGTGACACATACAAACACTTACAGCATGAATTTATTTTAAATTGTATCGATCATTTATTTCATAATCGATACAATTTAAAGTCTAGTTTTGGTTGTGTTTTTTTTTAAATACATTTGATTTAACTTAATTGTATCATATTTATTAAATCGATTTCAATAAGCTAAATGATGTAATGCAACATATCAATCCAATAAAAATGGTTTAAAACATCATTAAATCGTTTCAATGTTTAATCGATTTTACATTAAATCGAGTCTAATGTCGCAGCTCCACTATTATTTTTGGCAGAGACAGATTGAAAATTAAATGCTATAGAATAGTTCTGCGTTTGTTGTTTCGGTTGTAGTTTGTGCGTTTATTCGATTTTTTTATTGCTCTTACCTGACCTGGACTGTATATGGAACGATTATATATTACCCCGTGTAACACCCTGCTTGCCTTTGGGACTCCGATTTTGCCTTTACTGTCACGGTGTGCTAATTCTTTATTTTATTCGATGTTTGTTTGTTCAAGCCGTATATTTGATTCAAAGTTAATCTAAATCAAACGATAATAACATAGAATATGACTATGTTCTTTCATAACCAAAAAAACAAACATTTTAAACAACATTTTAAACTCCGATATCTTCGCTGCTTAGAGACACCAAAGGTGGTAATGGTGCGTTGCAAACCTGAGGCCAGGATGTTAGACCTCGAGCAAAAGTAAGTATACCGGCTACCTTACCCTTCGAACCGGAACACGTCATGACGTTATGGCGGCAGGAATACGTAAGGCGGTGGTACCAAGTCGCTGCTAAACTCTACCACCTAGTCAGAATTCACGGTGTTAGTGACGGTGAGCCTTTGCTCGCCTTTTACGAGCTGCCTGGCAAGGAAGGCAGATGGTCTATTCTACAAAGGAGCCCGGACCAACACGGGGAATTTTTCGGCTTTCCTAAATGAAAATAACCTAGCCTCAGTAGGCTCAAGTACTATTACCGAATCTTAGCCATATTTTTTTCACGGGACGCTTCAATTTAATTTCAAGTGTAGAAATGTGCCCTTGTTCTTTGTGACTTTTTAAACTTCTGTTTTGTGTTTCTTGGAACCCTTATCTGGCAACCCTATAGGCGACGCTTATCAGACGAAAGCCTTTGTTTCTGATACTACGGTCTGTTTGTACACTTATAGAGTGCTTTGGATTATGTAATAACTTGGAGGAGGTTAAACTCCTGTGAAAAGATAAAGATTTTTATTGCAAAAGACGGGTTCTACCAATATAGCGTATTAAATTGTATTTCAACTAATTGTTGTAAGTCGTATTCTTATGTATTGTATATTTCTTCAAGATAAAAAAACTCATTTGAAATTTAAAAAAAAGAAATTTAAATTTGAAATCATATTAATACAATACCGTTATTATGTATTTTCTTTTAATTATTTCTTTTAATTATTTTCTTTAAATTAATTTTCGTTTGCTAAAAAATCTTTTAATAGAGGTAAACATATCATTTGTACCTTTACTATTTAGTTTTAAGTTATTCTGTTATACCTTTTGTATGCATTGTAAAAAATAAGTTATTAATATTATTAATTGTTAAAGGGCGTGAAGCCCTAATACCCGGAGAACCAGACGTAGGTAGCTTAATTTAGGTCTTAATTATAAAGAAGTATCTTTACACCCTTATTTGTGCAACTAGAGCATTATCGATTAGCCGAAGTTATTTTAGTCCCAAAGCATATTAGTTTCAAACATGTCACCAACTAGGAAAAAAAAAACAAGTTTTGAGTTGCTCGACTTAGGAGTCGAACCATAAAGGCCATTAAGGCCACAAGACCATAAAGGCGATATTTGTTATACACATTTTTTTGCAACATTTAATTTACTTAAAACTAGTTTATATTTCAATTGAAAATTCTGATTTACTACAGACTTACTACTCTCTCTTACTTGACTGGTGGTAATCACTTACCATCATATGAAGCACACGCTACACTAGCGTCCTCATCCATGAAAAATCTACTTTATTACGAGCAATTAGCAAACTGAAATGTCAGTTTCAGATTTACCACAAGGGATAAAAAATTGGATGAAACGGGTAGGCGAGTATCGCTTCCACTATCACTCAAAGCTCCCCACGTCCAATTAAAACTTCTCTCTATTAATGCAGTTAACTTCCTCGCAGTTTTGTTGGTACTCGTATTTTTGATACTTTCTGGAAAACTTCCGGCCTTTTTAACCAACTTGAGAAAGGATGAAGAGGTTATCAATTCAACGGTATGTTTTTTTGTATGTTTATTACGCGGTCTACAACGACCCAATATTCCGACGAAATCTTTGACCATACTGTCGTTAATGTATTTTTTTGTGAATTGTCAGAGATAACCATGGCCTTTAGACACTATATATAATAATAATAAATAAATATAATAAATAATAAATTTCTCTGGACAAGTTACACGAATTGAATCTAACCCCAAAGTAAGCAAATTATATGCTTGTGTTATGGGTGTTAGTCAACGATTCTAATACATAGAAATACTTAAATAGATACCAGAATAAATTTAATAAACACCCAGACCCGGAAATGCAGACACCTAAATGTTCATCACACAAATGCCTGCCCCCGTCGGGAATCGAACCCGAGCCTCGCGATCGGTCGATACAGTTAGGCGTGTACGCTAGCCACTCAACCAACGAGGCGGTCAAGGTCGGAGGCGGAGGCGGCGGCGGATATATGATATAGATGTATAATAATTGATCCTTATTGTATATAACTCAAAAACCACAAGTCAGATCATAATACCGTTTATACAGGTTAACTTTGAAAGGACCTGCCAAATTTTAATAGAATAAGGTATACTTGGGTTAAAAAATGTATTTTAAATATTATTACTAAATTGTAATATTTACATATAATATATAAAAGTCATTTAAAACAGGCAGCAAGAATGCTTCACTTATAAATATTGACTCCAAATATTGACTTAATCTCATTTTACTTTTCTCTGTCTGAAAGGCCTCTCTTTCTGTGAGTTTAATGTCAATTAACAAAGTTAAAACGAGAGAGAGAATTGTAAATGTAAAGACAGTTTGCAATGTTTATAGTTTGGAATTATTGGAATATCTGTATTATAGCTTCAAGGGTTGTATAGTACAAAATTTCTGCCTTTCTTCATGCCGATTTGAAGTGCCACACTTAAGTGTATCCAGAACTTTTACTCGTATTAAAGAGCACGTATGCTTTATCGCCTACAGTTGTACTAAAAGTAAGTACAATTACTTATTACTTTAGAGTTTATAAATAAAAAGCCAAGTAGAGTTTTAAAAAATCCATGGCACAAATTCAAATGTCTGATTCAAATACAAACAAGATTATTATAATTCAACCTAATTTCAACCCTTACTTTTAACATGTGACTTTCAATCGTGCAAATAAACCACTAATTTATATTAAAGTGCGTAGATGTGTGAAATTAAACCTGAATCGTGTTATTACGAGCACGTGTTATAATTGTGTAATCCTATTATCATAATCCGATCCAATAAGTGCTTCGTGTGTAAGGAAGCTGTAATAAATTTATTACGTTATATAGACACAGTAATTATGAAACAACTCAATTAGACGCACCGCCGCTAAGCTTACATCATCCAGTACGTAAAAGATCTTATTATTTACTTAAGTTATTACGGTAAAAAAGACGCTACAATTACTGATGAATGCACATAGATTTGAGAAAATCGTACATCGTATATTAGTGTTTTTTAGCTATGTAGCTTGTGTCAAGTGACAGTATTTCTTATATATTTAGCTCATCCGATCTAGGTATTAGCAATAGCGTGCTCTATACACATGTCACGGACGTGCCCACCAAATTCAGACGACCCCATCACAAACTGTCGGATCCGATAACGATCGCAAAGTACAAAACGTGAGCCTCTCTCTCAATGTCAACACCACCCAACACAAGAAGCAATAGCACATGTAACACCACACTACACCGTAACCTCCGGTCTTGGTGACGAAGAACTCTTTTCCGACAGGCGCCTAACGCCGAGTGACGAGCCGCTTAATAGATAAAGCCGCATCTCCTCCGACTTATCCATCCAGTAACCAGAACATAGCACCAATTCGAGGTAAGATCAAATTTCCTGGGTGACAGCCCGTGTTACTGACGTTGAAGAGAACAGTCCAATCCATGTGAAAAGCGGGTAACATCATCTTAGTCATTCAAAAAGAATCTATCTATTAGGATAGGGCAACCATTAGTCTTGCAAATTAAGTACGACTTACATCTATATAACGCACGACCATTACTATTACTGATGACATGATGATACGATATCTCTTATCTTAAATGTCGAAAGCCGTACGATGGCTTATTGTCCTTTCCTTTATAAAATACCTTAGTAACAAACGAGCAAAAGTATTTCATATTCATTTAAAAAAGTAATTAGTTTTCTAATGATGCATTTCATTTTTTGTTTTATATTCAATCTGTGATGACTAAAAAAGACCAACGTTTGGAAGTGACTGCGGCAGATGTTTAAACATCCCGATCCTATCTAGAGTTGCCAAACGTCCCACTGTGTGCGGGACGTCCCGCTTCCGAGACCCTTAATAACACGTTCCACTCAGAGGACGCCAAATATTATGCTTTTCGAAAACAGTTACGAATACATACTAATATTATAAATGCAAAAGTAACTCTATCTTTTTGTCTGTCTGTCTGTTTCCACGCCTAAACCGCCCAACAGATTTTGCTGAAATTTGGTATGTAGATAGTTTGCATTCATGACAAGGACATAGGCATATTATTTTTTGGAAATTCAACCCCTAAAAGGGTTAAAAGGGGTGGCAAAGTTGCCAGGGTGTAGGAGTAGCGTTGGAGAGTAAAATATTAAATAAATAGACTACGCGGGCGAAGCCGCGGGTAGCAGCTAGTACAAATATAATGTAGTGATCAAAATTTAAAACACTGTTAATAGTAGAACCGACAACCGCTGGGAAAGAAAAGTTCTCGAGTGGCGGCCCCGCACCGGAGGACGTAGTGTTGGACGACCTCCCACCCGGTGGACTGATGATCTGGTCAAAGTCGTGGGGAGTCGCTGGTTACAAGCGGTTGGTGACTGTGACTTGTGGCGCTCTTTGGGGGAGGCCTATGTCCAGCAGTGGACGTCTTCCGGCTGATGATGAATAGTAGAGAGATGCTAAAGATAGTGTAAATAACATTATATTTTTGTTGTAAGCACTAAAAAAAGTATCTTCACGACCGTATTCCTGAAGAGGCAGGCAGAAGCACGACTCATTGTTAGCCGAAGAAACTAAGCTTCGTAATGCGATAGTGGCAAGCCTATCACCAACCAGGCACATAATATTCAATCCCGGGCAACGTTATTCTTATTAGAAAAATGAATATACACATTTTTTGTTGTCCGCCCGGAGACCAAACCTGGGACCGCTAAACCACAAAGGACAGTAAATATTAGCAATTAATAATTTAAATTTTGTTTTCCCTTTCATTCTGATTTACTAAAAGAATCATATTTTTTGTATTCGACTTTTTCCTTATTCCAGTTTCTCCGCGTATGAAAACGTTATTTCACGTAAACTCGTAACTTGAAGTTGGCAAGTCTAAGCTGATACCGTAAAAGACGTACTATTTCACAATTAAAAAAAAATTTATTGGTTAAATTCCAAACGAAATGATTAGACTACTTTAACTAAAAATTAAAGACTCCCCTTATAAGCAAAACAATGGCAGTGTATTTTTTAATAATATCTGATGAATAAAACCCTTTTTCAATTTCAACAAAAGTAAAATATAACTAAAATGAAAAAAAAATACGAAATATACATTTATGTTAAAACGTTGGGTTTTTTGATATGTAGCAGACATGTTAACTTGTAGTATTGGTTTATTAATAATATAAATGATTGAATTGTACCCCCTGAAGCTCATAATAAGAATGATGGAAACATCTTTAAGTATCGCTAATTAGTAACTAATAAATATCTTCGTATTTATGTTATTATTTTGTGTAATTACTCTATAGTGCAGTAAATGTCCATTTTCTTTCATAAACATATCAATTACCACGAATTTTCATAAAAGATCGGATTTTGCGAATAACTCAAAAAGAGCGTTTTTGCAAAAACACAACCAAAAACAATGTTGATGAAACATTTTGGATAATATAATCAGAATCAGAAAAAAACTTTACTAACGTATAAACGTAGATCATAAAAATGGCACTTCTGCGCATTTACACTTTTAAAAACTACCACTGGATCAGAATGTTTTTGCTATCATCGGAACTTATTGGGGTTCATTATATAATATTTTAGTACTTTTTGACAATGCATTTTATCTAAGACTTAAAATCAACAAAACTATCTCATTTGCAATTTGGCGGAAAATCAGACAAAAACTTTACTAACGTAGATCATAAAAATGGCACTTCTGCGCATTTACATTTTTAAAAACTACCACCGGATCAGAATGTTCTTGCTATCATCGGAACTTATTGGGGTTCATTATATAATATTTTAGTACTTTTTGACAATGCATTTTATCTAAGACTTAAAATCAACAAAATTATCTCATTTGAAATTTTCCGCCAAAAATGTATACGTATTATGGCGCAACAAAACAGGAAAGATAGGGCGTTTTGAATGAATTGGACTTCCCAGAAACCAAAAATCCCAAACATATTTAGCTCCACACACACACACACACACACACACACACACTTGAAAAACACTATTTCCATTGGGGGGTTAAAAAGGATAACTTTCGGTGCTTTCGTAGCGTGGGCCTACGCTGTCCTACACGAGGTAGCAGCTTTAAAACTACGTCTATGAAGATGCGCGTTCAACACTAAAAGATCTCTTCAGTTTGTGAACCGAAACATCATCAAGATAATTCAGTTGCTTTTTCACAATGCTAGTTCTGTAAAAACTTAAAAAATTAAGCAAAACTTCCTAAGCAAATGAACTAGAATAATCTTCTATTATTTTAACCTAAACGTACAGGAAAATATCAAAATAGATATCCGGAACACTCCCGGGGTATATCTTCAAAGAGTTTCATGATCTCGATTCAATTTGTACGGAGCGTCCTCAAGGAATATGTAACCCACGTGATATATCCTAGTTTGTAGATTGAATATTTAAAGTGGCTGACCTGGAGAACTAATCTGCTTCCTCAGCCAAGTGCATGTTAATATTCAAATGCACTCCACGTTACAGATCTACCAATCGTGAGTACAAGGAATTTGTGTGGTACTTAGTACTAAATGTTGCCCGCAGATATGCCCGCGTTTTAATTTATTTATTTCTGACTAGCTTTTGCTTACGACTTCGCAATTGTTAAATTCGGAGTAAAACATTTTTCCTTTCTCTAAACCGTCAAGATTTCCTATATTTTTTAGAACTGTTGTCTAAATTCATATCATACATTTTTACTTATTAAAAGGAATAGTATCTTCACGTCCACATAGCAGAGGCACAATCCGGCCACCCACGACTAGTGAAGACACTATAATATATAGGTAGAAACGAGTACTAGTAACATTTTTTTAAATAAATATTTCATGTGCCGATTTAGTTTTATTACTGTTTTAATATAGGTATGTGTAGATGTGGAAACTCAGTTAGATATTGAGAAATTAATTAGGCGAATTAAAACTGCAGAAACTACTTCAAGTAATTCAAGATAGCAAAAGTTCCACACAAGTTTTATCAAGTAGTAGTTTTTTGAGTTATACTTCATAATGCAACAAAATCGGTTAGCTATTTGGCAAGAAATCATGTAACAAACAAACAAACATTAATAAATTAACATAAATTCGAATTAAGAACCTCCTCTATTTACTTTTCAGCCTCTTATCTCTACCCAAAACTAGTACCATAACACCGCTCCTCCGCATGAATTAGATCTAGGCTATGCGGAGCAGGTTTTCGATTATAAGCTTATTAAAGATAGAATAATGTATTGGTTGAATCGTAATAATCTACGAGTCTTTAAAACTTGAATTTGCCGACCAGTATTTCTATTTATTCTTGTGAAATTCATTTACAAATTTGCGATGCTGGATTCTCGTGCCATGATTTCTTAATCACGTTTTTATTACTGTCAATTTCCATTCTGGTAGACCTATTTTTTTAGTATTGGAATGCAAAGAGACGGATGTTTTAACGGTAAAACCTTAAACGGCTTTAGCACATTTGACGTCAATAGTTAGTTACCAACCTGAGGCTAGGATTTTTAGCCTCTT
>NJDD01008480.1:85596-97209 GCA_002245505.1 Calephelis nemesis
CCCGGCCACCGCCATAATGACCCTTTAATGTTCCGGTCTAGAGAGTAGGGTAATAGCCAATAACTTGTACAAATGGCCTTACATCCTGGCAACAGGTCAGCGACGCACCTGTAATTTTTGTTTTTTTTTTAATAACAACGTTACCTGGTATTACGTAAACGCCCAGTAGGCTAAAAGTTTGCCATATAATCATGTTGTGGTATTAAAAAGTACCTTCGGCTAAACATGGGCGCCTTGGTTTTATCTCTGGCTATCTCTTCGGCGGTAATTTTTTGTTCAACTTACTAGTATGGAAAAAGTTTAATATTTCATCTGAAAATTAGATACGCACCGGTAAAATCTTTGGTGTCTATAGGCGACCAACAATTCTCATGTTATTTTTTTTGTTTTACAAAGTTGATTAGCTCCCATGCCCTCCAAACAGAAACAAACACCTAGTCTGACTGATAGCGCAAATGTTCCCCGTGTTGGTCTGGTCTCCTTTGCAGAATAGACCATCTGCCTTCCTTGCCAGGCAGCTCGTAAAAGGCGAGCATAGGCTTATCATCACTAACACCGTGACATCTGACTAGGTAGGTAGAGTTCCGCAGTAACTCGCCCGTATTGGTATCACCGCCTTACCTATTCCTGCCGCCATAACGTCATGGCGTTTTCGGGTTCGGAGAATAAGGTAGCAGGTAAACTTACTTTTTCCTGACCTCAGGTTGGCAACGCACCACTACCATCTTTGGAAGGCTTGTTTGCCTTCCTATAACATAAAAAAAGATATATACATTACTAATACATGACCAAACCGCTATGCTATTATCCGAAGGTGATGTCAATAGTCTGAAACTGGCGTGTTGTCGTTACTCTTAAAACTTGATACTCTCTGTTTAGAATACGAGTCGCTTAGCGTGAAGATGCTTATGTTTTATATGCCACTATAGAGTGAAGCGAGTGAATTGTTTGATTGGCCGATATCAATATAATTAAGGTCTGCCTCACACGTGCGGAATTATTTAACGGAATCCCGTTTCAAGTTTTGGAAACGAAATTTTCTGATAAACAAACCCACCCAAATTGACCTACGAAAAAGTACCAAATTTATGTAGAAGCTACGTAGAATTAGATTGCGTAATAAATTTCGTAGGTGGCCGATCTAATACAGACTGTTAACTAACTAGAAACATATGTTTAGTCTACCATCTACATTTCGTAATCGAGACTTAAGAGGGCCCTTCCCGGCATCAACGCGCTCGCGTTGTAAAGCTTGTTGTTTCATCCAGCGCAATGCAAGAGAAAGAAGCTCAGCGAAAAAAGATAGATAGCACTTGAGAGGTTGGTTTGCAATCGGTAACATTCAAAATAGTGAGAACGCGATAACATTAAATGAAAAATAGTGAGTAAATTTCATAAAACATGTTCCAGGAAATACGTGTTTTTCGGAAATTCTTACAAGTTCGTAAAATAAATGTTTATTATTTAGAACCTCTATTACATTTGCGAGGTTTCTATGAAAATTTTTTTTTTTAGTTTTACTATTTATGAGTTCATTATAAACGCCCAAAGTTCAGGCAAAAATTTTGAAAAAAGGCACATTTTCAAAGGTTTATACTGAATAGGTTTCTCCAAATTCAGATTTTTTGTTACCATAGAAACACAGGTCTAGAACAAAAGATACCAATTAGTTCAAAAATTTCACAGAACGATCTGTTAAGAAGCCAATTACCATATACGAGCGTTTGTATGAAAACGAAGCCGGGTCGGCCGCTCTTAAGACATTTGACAGACAATATTACACTCGTACTATTTTTTCATTATGAGCAGGTATTTCTAGACCATCACAAACCTTCAAAAGAAGAGTATTTGAAGTCTTTTAGCGTTGTACATTTCCACATTATTCTCTTCTACACTTTTCAACAGTCTTTTTTACGTGATACAATAGCGAACAATCAGAGAGCTCTTATGATAAGGGACATTAATAGATACCACAAATGTTAAAGAATAATCGTTGTTCTGTTACTGTGTGTAACTGAGTTTTCGGACATTATACTTAATTATTTTTATACTTCATAAAAGAAAAAGTATCTTCACGCCCATATCCCCGAAGAGGTAGACAGCGGCACAACCAGGGTACCCACGACTAGCCGAAGACATGAAGTCCCACAATGTGATAGGTGGCAAACCTATCGCCAACCGGGCACATTTCCAATCCCGAGCAACTTTTTTTTAGAAAATTGGAAAAGTACAATTTTCTTTTTGTTGTCCGACCTGGGATTCGAACCGTCTTGGGTTCAAGTCTCATGCAGTCAAGTCCAACAACTGAACCGCTAGACCACAGATATATATATACACCACAGATAGATACATTTTTTTAAAATACCAGTTAAACCGTTACAATGAATTTAAACAATAGTTTAAATAATAAGGGATTAGTTTTATGTTAGTATTGCATCTTCATTATGTTTTCATTATTATTATTATTATGTATAATGATTTGGTAATGTAGGTTGCTTAAAGAATAAGATGTTTAAAACTTTAAACAAATGCAAGAGTTATGGCGGCAATCTTAGTTATTAGCTTTAGCTATTACGATTTACTAAATGATAATTATATCAATCATTTAACTGCAACTAATATATACACTAGCCAACACGGCGATCGTCGTATGGCTTGACATCGATAGCCACTACCACTTTTTATGGAAAAAAGTCCCCTGATTTTGAAACACTCTACTGATGCTCCGCTCCTATTATTCTTAGCTTTCTCGTTAAATGGGCTTTTTAATACTGAATGAATTTTTCAAATAGGACTAGTAGTTCCTAAGATTACAGCATTTAGGAAACAAAACAAACAAGCAAACTATCTCTGAACTATAAACTCAGTAAGTATTCATGTTAAGTACGTAAGTATACGTTTAACGTATTATACTAATATGTATTAAAAGTACTCAAGATGTATTCACAAACTGCAGGGATCATTACAAAGTGCTAAACGCGGGTGTTCGTAGGCGTAGTTTTAAGGCTGGAACCTCATGTAGCATAGGGTAGATCTGCGCTACGAAAGCCCCAAACCCCCCTCCTACCCCCTATGGAAAGAGAGATATCATAAGTTTTACGTGCCATTTTTCGAGGGTGTGTGTTTGTGCCTACAATTTTTTTCGTCTGAAAGCTGAAGTCATCAAGATAGTTTTTAGCTACATTATTTGTGGGTATTTTCGTAGGTTATTGATTTTTTGAAATTGTAGTGTCATCATTTTACTCTACTTGTCATTATTGATGTAATAATAAGTAAACTTGCACGGTTTTCCTTATTGTAATAAAATGTCTTTACTTAATGATGAATATTTGCCTCATATTTTCAGTTTTGCAGCACCATTACAGTTATAGCCAACCAATTTTCATGGTTCCTTTTTTGAAAAGATAGGTCATTCATCATTCATATATCATATATCATATATCATTCCTTGATAGTCCCATATTATTTTTATCATAATCCAACCAGTGGTTGAAGTGCACAAATTTTGACAAATTGTTAAAGATTCTTGTATAACTAAGCATAACTTAAAAACTACTAGTAGGATGATATTGTTAAAACATGTGTAGAGTTTGGCAGCGACTCGCCCGGATTGGTACCACCGTCTTACCTATTCCTGCCGCCAGAACGTCATGACGTGTTCCGGTTCGGAGGATAAGGTAGCCGGTAAACTTACTTTTGCTCGAGACCTAACAGCCTGATCTCAGGTTGGTAACGCACCATTACCATCTTTGGTGTCTCTAGGCGGCGTGAATTTCTTGTCATCAGGAAATCCATATGCTTGTTTGCCTTCCTATAACATAAAAAAATGTGTGGAACCATTTCGGAACTATTTCCTATTTTTCAAAAAAAAAAATATCAAATCGCGTCGTTGTATCCATTGGAATAGTCGGAGTCGGGTTTTGTAGTCTTGCTGCCTTTGATTTTGTTATAAGTGACGTGTATTTAGTATTATTGTATTAGGAAACCCGATTTCTTTTTTCATTCCAATTGGATTTAAAATTACCCATCCCTGACGTAGGTGCCCACCCTTGTTTTAAAGGGATTACGTGCGTCACTCGCTACGGCTGGTGCGACCCACTCAAAATAGCCTACCAGAGGGGCTTTACGGACTTTGCTTCACTAATTCCGCAATCGGTTCCAAAGATTGTTGCGCTGATAGGTGTTGGTACACATATGGTACATATGTATTTTATGATAATGGAAGGCAAACAAGCAGACGGATTTTCTGATGGTAAGAAATTCACGCTGCCTAGAGACACCAAAAGTGGTCATGGCGCGCTGCCAACCTGAGGCAGGAATGTTAGGCCTCGATCAAATGTAAGTTTACCGGCTACCTAACCCTCCGAGCCGGAACACGTCAACGGCAAGCGATGACATTATAGCGGCAGGAATAGGTAAGGCGGTAGTCCCAATCCGGGCGAGTCGCTGCGAGGCTTTACCACCTTGTCACATGTCATGGTGTTAGTGACGGTAAGCCTATGCTCGCCTTTTACGAGCTGCCTGTCACAGGAAGACAGATGTTCTATTATGCAAAAGAGCCCGGACCAGCACGGGGAAAATGTTATTTTAATGGAGAGTTGTCACGGTTCCAGTTAACAAGTTAATGGCTCTAGGCGCACCCTAGAGGCAGCTTATTTTCCAATATTATAAATAAATAAAAAAAATAGAGCACGGTTGTATCTTACCGTCGTAAGAACGAACGGTATGCTTGTTTAAAATTATGTCACTTTTTGTTTACACTCTTTGATGTATTTTGTGTGGTGAGACAGCTATTGGATTGGGAAGAGACAACTATCACGTATAGGCTCTATAGATCCTATAACAGCGTTGCTGACTTATGGTCTAGTTGTTAGGACTGATTTGAAGATCATTTAGCCGTGGTGGTTATTTCGACAACGCAAAATTGGGATTCAATTTTATATATATGTATGTAAATTAGATTCTACCCTTAACATGTCATTACAAAATGTACCGAGAAAGAGTAAAAAACATCAACCCATTCGTCTTTACAAACTCGGGTTTACCCACTACTGCAAAAGTTGCGATTTTGTTACAGAAACGTTTGACGTTCGTTATAGTCCTTTAAGAGTTGATTGGTTGAAAATGTATCCTATGTTTGAACTCGCCATATAAGCGTAACAGAGATAATTTGAAGTTATGTTATTGATTATATTTAATAATATTCATTATGAATAATTTTTAAACTTAAAATTTTTGAAGTGAATACTTCATTAGCGGCGTTGCGCACTTTTTTTGACATGGGTAAAAACTTCTAAACTTGCGTCTGAACGCGTGACCTGAAATTTCACAAGACGAAAATTCGTAAGACGGCGCAGGGCGCTTACGCAAATGTTCGTGTTGTAATGTTTGTGTACGATAGCGCAACAAATATATATTGTATTCTACCACATAAATTATAATACTTTCATACTGATAATTAAAGCATTTCATGCAAAATCATTCCCTAATCATTCCAAAATATCAAAAATGCACAACGTTAATATTCAAGTTTTCACTTCTGCCGGCACTCCCGGAGTGCAACCCGTTTTTTTTTCTTTAATGATCATTTGAAATATCAATTGTTTAAGCCTTATACTGTTACAAATACAGTCATAATTCAACCCGCTTGCAGTTCGGTTGAATCGTTGGATAAATTGAAATACCAGCCAAGAGCACTTCATTACGACCTCGGTAATGTGCCAATTAGTTCGAAAGGCTATTAAT
The DNA here is from genome assembly GCA_002245505.1 of Calephelis nemesis. Lineage (NCBI taxonomy): Eukaryota > Metazoa > Arthropoda > Insecta > Lepidoptera > Riodinidae > Calephelis > Calephelis nemesis. Next base: position 91,342 of record NJDD01008480.1, read on the forward strand.
GAACTTTGCACCGACATTCGTATTACTTCAATACAAACGCTTTCACCAACGCTTAATTAACTGAAAAGCAAATTCAATATTCATTAAAATTATCACTGCCTTTGAAAATATTAATAATACACACTTATCTTATTCAACGTCTCTCCGCGAGTCTCCTGTGTAGAATTGACCATTTGCCTTCTTGCTAGGCACCTTGTAAAAGGCGATCACAGGTTAAATGAGTAATTTTATTAAACTAACAATACGACTAGTGGTAGAGTTAAGCAGCATCTTGTCTGGGTAGTGATCCATTACATCACCATAACCATTCGTTTATTCCTGCTGGTTATTCCTGTGGTTTAACGCCAGGCATTGGAAAAATTGCGTAAATTTAAATCTATTTTTGTCGTTTGCAGAGGCAACCTGGATCTAGTTAATTTAGTACATTTCCTTTCATGTAAAAACACGATTGAATAAAATTACCTTGATAGAGTTATTACCATTTTTAAAACATTAGGACCACAGATTTGAAGACATGTTTTTTTACGTGCTGATTGAACGCTATCATTGCCTCTTCGGAGTTGGTGAAAATAAAACGTCTTATCAAATCTTTGATTTTGGGGAAAATACAGAAATCACAGGGTGCTAGGTCGGGGCTATGCCCAGGATGAGTGACGAGATGTACTTTTGCGGATGTTAAAAAAAAACGCGATCATTTTTTTACTAACGTTTCTCGCCTGTCTCCTTTTTGTTGACATGTTCTCATTTTCAAACAACCATTCACAAGATTGCTGTTTTTTTTCGGGTTCAAAACAATAAATCCACGTTACGTTTTCTATGACAAAAACAGCACTAGAATGTCCGTGCTCGTACTTCAGTAGCATCTGTGAACACCATTCCACGCGAGCCCGCTTCTGGTCTGCTGTCAGTTCATGAAGGTATCCAATAGTCCTCGAATTATCTCTTAGGTAATTTGGGGGGTTTTCTTCAATTAACCGCTTAAAAGTAGCCACATTATTTTCATAGACGCCAGTTGAAAGCCACCGTTTACGAAATTCGTCATGTAAAGGAAACACGACCTTTCCTAAGTTCAGCAAACCATCGCCTCACGGTGCTCAAACAAGGTGCTCCTCTCCTAAAAGCATTTTGAAGACGAGCGGCACAGTCTTGCGGGAGAAGAAAAATTTTAAAATCATGAAAAATCATCGCTCTAAAATCTTTTCGACTTAATTCCATTTTCGTTGCTTACGTCGAACTTTGAAGTGTGATAAAAAAAACAATTGACAATTTCTTTCCCGCCAATTGATTTTTGTTACTAAGAAGTTTGCAACGTTTTAAAAATGTAACATTCGAAATCCAAATAGTTCCGATTAGCTAGAAGTGATTGATGAAGTCAGAAAAATAGATAGGTATTTCTCAAATATTTAAAAAATATTTTAAGAATGTTTACCTTGTTTTCAAGTTAAGCTCTTTATTTTTAAAATAATTTGTTACCGTCATGTTATTAATAAATACCACATTTTAGACTAATGGTAATTTTTCAAAACTAAACTTAAAGAAACGTGTCCGGATTGCCCAAGACAGAACATTTTAAAAACAATTACTTGGAAATGAGTTTTGTTTTCTAATTAAAGTGGAGTAGGTACTGTTGTAATGCTACTTGATAAAATAAACTGTCATGCTAACAATCATGAAGCGGCAAAAGTTGTTTGACAGAAAGTTAATTATGAAGAGAAAAAGTTTTTTTTGACACTAAATTAATTACGAAGTAAAGTTTACCTACCTTACTTTAAAAATATAATGTTGAATGTACAAAATTTACAACATCGGACAAATAGGTAATTGAATTGAATTCTTCTGTGCCATAGTAATAAACTGCTATAAGCTGCTAACGCAATGTCGTCGCTGTAGTTTATATTATACTAGCGACTTCACCCAGATTTTCACATAGATAAATAAATAACTATCTATAAGTAACTTAAGTGTAAGTTCTATTAACTTATATAATGTGTATTAATAATAACGAGGAATGATTTGTTTGTTAGTTTGTATCGAATAGTTTTTTTAAAAAATATTTTATCATTGGAAACCAACATTATCCCTGATGAAAATAGGTTATTTTGAAGTTATACTTCTTTTGGCGCGTTAGGAAAAAATGATGAGGGTAAATTTTTACGATGCGCGTGCACACCGTCACGAAAAACCGACATGATGAAGTTAGCTATAGATAACATTTTAGTTTTTATTAAATATTAAGTAAACTTTATTTAACTAAATAATGCATTATAATAAAACTTTTAATGTATTAAATATCTTTTTTCTATGGTTAGTGTCATTTTGTCTACAAATGTAAAATAAGGCAAAAGATAAAATTTTTAAAAAGATTTTTATCTTAATACGCCGAAGAAGTATAACTTCTAACGCGTGTACATAAGTACACATACAATTTTTTTTTTGACACGAGAAAATGCTTCATTTCGGACTTCAGGTTAAAGGACACCGGTAGTAAAAAGTATCCTTCCGTACGGTAAGTACAAGTTCACATAACCTTTAAACGGCTTAACCGATTGGGTTAAAATTTTATATGGGTATTTCGATGGTTTCCTGTATAAAAAGTATAATTGGACTCGGTAGATGGAGCTGCTGTCGGTACATCATATATACTATGATGTTAAAGAGGAAAGATTTGATTGTTGAGGAAGATTTGTATGTCTGTATTTAGGCTTTCGGTCTGGTCTGAAGGAATATGTGGTATATGCCACAGACAATAATGCGAAAAATAACTTTTAACTAAACCCTAACATAAATGTTGATAATCCCTCCCTCATCCGATAATCGCTAATCAGTACTTTATAGCAGAAGAACAGAACGCACTGATTGCCAGGGTGTAACGCACATGTGATACATACATTTATCTACTATCCGATTGTCTGTCCTACATAAAGCGCATGTGGGCGGGCCGTATGTATATTTATTCAAGATGCATTCAATTCGAAACTTTCATAGTTCAAGTTATTGAAACTTGTCGGATGAAATCCATACTGTTTTACCCTGAAACATTATCACAACTGTATGCTTCCGCAACAGCATTGATGGTGAACAAATATTGACTTCTGTTTAACAAGTTTGATAGTAATCCTAGAATTGGCACTCAAAATGGATTCCAATAATTTCCTTTGTTAAACTGAATCAAAGGGAATACGAAGAATTGAAACACGTTGTCGCAATTGCCCGCCTCTTTGAGCGAGGAGTTAGCGTCAATTAGATTGATCTAACGGCGAGACTCGTGTTTGATTCCCGACGGGGGCACGCATTCGTGTGATGAACATTTAGGTGTCTGCATTTCCGGGTCTGGGTGTTTATTAAATTTATACTGGTATCTATTTAAGTATTTCGTTAACTAACACCCATAACACAAGCATATAATTTGCTTACTTCGAGGTTAGATTCAATTTGTGTGACTTGCCCAGGGATATTTATTCATTGATTTATTATTTACTTATTTTTAACTTTAGGGATTGTTATCCGTTAAGTTAGTTTTCTATATATTTATAGAAACCGTGTTCTTAACTATACTTTTATTAGCAGCAACTACATCACATTAGAATACCTACTTATTTGTATCTGAAACAATGAAATCACATTGAACGTAAAAATATTTTATTGCTAAATATTATTTCTTATACTGCTGTAATTTATATTTCAAACCACACTCAGTTATTGTGAAAAAGGCAATTATTTTGTAACGTGCCAATAAAGTGTACATTAGAGCTTTATTTGTTATTAAATTTGGAACTTTTTACGATTTATCATTAAAATGTCCGTAAAAATGGTGCGATGGAAATTATTACAACGGTTATAACTGTTGTAAAAAATATTGGCCAAAAACGATAAAGGGGTATTAGTATTCTACACTGATGTACTCGAGACATTGTCAATGTGAAGGGATATGAAATATATATTTTACTAGCTGAGCCGAAAGATGTTGTACTATCTTAACTATGAATATATTTTTTTCTAAAGATTCTTCTCCTAACTCAACACAACACAAATAAAGTAAAAATAAAAAGTATCTTCACGCCCATATCCCCGAAGAGGTAGGCAGAGGCACAACCAAGGCACCCACGACTAGACGAAGATTAGTATCTTCCCACAATGTGATAGGTGGCAAGCCTATCGCCAACCGGGCACATTTCCAATCCCGACCAACATTTTGTAATTAGAAAATTGGAAAAATCCAATTTTCTTTTTGTTGACCGACCCGGGATTCGCACCCCTCTTGCAGTCTAGTCCAACACCCGGACCGCTAGACCACAGAGACGAATAAAATAAAATAAAAAGAAGCAAAATTGTCAATCTCTTCCGGCGTAATGCGGTGACCGAAGGAAATATTGATTAATTTTTATTTAGATCTGTTAAATATAATTTAGAAACAACTTAATCGACGCTAGTTATTCTCTAGTACTTTCAATTAACTCCAAAACATAAGATTACGACGCGTATGCTTTTTTTTTTGTTTGTTACGCGATTGCCTGGTCAAGAACGAACTAGTTTTGAAGGTTATTTTTGGAATGGTAGGTTATGGTTCTATGGTGGTCACTAATAAATGTTATTGTGATTTAATTAGTAGTTTTTCAGTCGTTCATGTTTGTTGACGACATCATTTCCAATGATGCCACATACGTAAGCTATTTTCCGTACGGAATTTGATTGGATTTGCATGGGGAGTTACTTTGGTTTGGAAATTTCGAAACGAGTTTCCGTAAAGCAATTCTGAATGTATGTTGCGGTTCTAAAAGTTCCAATTCTTTCTATTCGGCTACGAAATTCTAAAAAAGTGTTTCGAGTTGCAGCTTATACTATAATATTATATTTTCTTGTGAATATTCGTAATAAAACTCAGCTGAATCGTAAAAAACCTGTGTGAATGTACCATTAGATAAACACGGTATATTTTATTGATATCTCTCGTTATTATATACCAAGATACTGTCTCTGCTATTTGCTATTTCAAATGCAGAATATATCAAACTCTTCGTCCCTGTGTATACAATGCATTATTCAATTCATCGGAGTTTCTCATAACATTCTTCGAATAAATATTGTAGAAGCAGTTTCATTCAAGTGCTAACATAGATTCCATATAAATTCTTTAGTTTTAAACGACTTTGGAGTTTTGACATCGAGTGAAGAGGTGGTAGTAGTTTTTTGAGTGAAATTTGTTAATTTTGATGAAATTTTTGCACAATATTCTTCAGTTTACGTTCTCAAGTGAAATTGTGGTAAAGAAACGGCGTATCATGTACTTCCTCATTACCGCCAAATCCTATTCAATGAGCATAAGTAAGGAGGCTACAGCTTTACTCTAGACTTTGACCATGTCAAAGTCTAGAGTAACTTTCTTACACTTTTTTTTTAATTTCACAGCATCCATCTAAAATAAGTTAAGGGAATGTGTGTCAGAATCAGCACCAATATCTAGAATGGCAGATATATAATTTCTGTATTCCTGTTTCGACCTCAGTCGATACATTTTTTGTGCTGCCAACATGATAAAACTCTAATCTTTTCACAGCTCGCTGGTGTTTCCGACATGTTGGCAATGCTTGTTATAAATATATTGTGTCCTGGGGAGAAATGAGTAATTTCTGTTTGTGGAAGTTAACTTTTCGCGGACGCAGCCAATAAAGTTCTGTGACCTATATCCTCTATGTATATTATACTATTATTTTTTGAGTTTGGAAGGTAATCAAGGGAATCTGACTGAATTTCCAAAGGCAGTGTTGTGGTTAATCTAAAATGACTACCTCTACATAAAGTTTATATAATGGTAATAGATTAAGTTAAGTTGTTGTTGTACTTAGTCTGGCCATAAATACTGTTACACTT
>NJDD01008480.1:97350-147405 GCA_002245505.1 Calephelis nemesis
TTATTACAATATTTATGGCAAGACTAGGTATTTATTCTACTCTACAAGTAAACCTCATATCAGTATCAAATACGTGAGCAGAATTTTTATAAAACCACAAACATAGTTAAAACTGTAATTTAGAGGTAATAGTTAATTTACATTAGGTGTTTTTTAACCAACATAAGAAAGGAGGAGGTTCTCAATAAGATTATGTTTTTTACCATGTTTGTTACGCGATTACTCCGTCAACCGTCAACCGATTTTGAAGATTTTACAGAAAGGTAGGTTATGCTTCCGAGATAATCCCATATTAGTTTCATTATGATCTGATAAATGGTTTCTGAGTATAAGTTTGAGTGGTAAAAACTACTGATAGGATTTTAATAAAATTGAAGTGGGACCATTTCGGAACCATTTACTATATTTCGGAAAAATAATTATTAGATTGCAATATGGTACCCAATGAAATATAGTCGGTTTTGCAGTTCTTTTTTCCTTTCTTTAGGTTTTGGCCTTCACGTTAGTATTTAGCCATTAATCAAGTAGAAATTTGCATCGAATTTTATATCAATTTCAATTAATTATAATTAGTCATCAGTCATTAGTCGTCAGGAAGTCATGTCAGGCACTTGGGTAAAGCGGTGGCTCATTACACAAGCTCTGTAATGAGATTTGGCGGCAACGAGGAAATACGTTACGCTAATTTCTTAATGATTATTTCATTTGTGCTCTTTCACTGAACAAAATTGTACAAAATGCCACCAAAATTGACTAATTTCACTCAATATTAACACGAAATTCAATAATTATGAAAAAACTTCGACCATTTTTTCTCCCGATGGCGCCAAAACTTTTTTTCGGTTTTGCAGTTTTACTGCGCTTAATTTGTAAAAAATAAATGTAAAAATTATAAATGTAAAGTAGATATGATAGTTGCCTCTGTGGTCTAGAGGTTAAGTTGTCGGACTTGACTGCGTGAGGTCCCGAGTTCGATTCCAGGGTCGGGCAACAAAAAGAAAATTGGGTGTTTCCAATTTTCTTTAAAAAAAATGTTGTTCGGGATTGTATAAGTGGCCGGTTGGCACATATCCAATGCTTATCACATTGTGGGACTTAGTGTCCTCGGCTAGTTGTGGGTGCCCTGGTTGTGCCTATGCCTACCTCTTCGGGGATATGGGTGTGAAGATATTTTTTTTAAATATGTAATACATATATTTTTTTTTATTTATTTACATGAAGCAATTTTTATAAAAACTTAATTCGATTTAATTATCTTATCCTATTATTTTATCCTATTAGTACTGTTTGTTTGTTTGTAACTGATTCACGCAAAAACTGCTGAACCAATCTTCATGAAATTTGGTACAAATGTAGAGGGTAACTTGGATTAATACAAAGGATAGTTTTTGTCCAAAAAAGTAATCCTGTGTGACCATTAAGCACGCCGCTGGCAACAGATATTATCTAATAAATTATGAAAATAATGTATCTTTAAGATACCGCTTACTGCGAGGTATCGCTATCGGATTGTCGTCATATTTACATGGGACAAACTCGGAATCAAGACTTATCTTTCTAAAAAGTAACCATCACAATCGATTTGTTATTGGTTTAGTAATCGCGTAACAAACACAAAAAATAAACAGTCGAAATAAGAACCTCCTTTTCTTTTATAAAAAAAATAAAAATAATTACTACATAGATACAATATGGTAATTAAAATGAAATTGGTTTCTTACAGTTTTACTTATATTTTGTTATTTGTATTATATAATCAGAAATGGATACAAATGAAATTGTTATTTGAAATTTTATTGCTTTTATTTTATAAAGTGGGACTATGTATCTATGTATATACGTCTATATATCTTCCCTGGTCTACCTTGCGTTAGTGCAATATACTGTTTTACTTACTACATACAGTTAAGTATTTGTAAACTTAAAATAAGCAATAATTTTGGAAACACTTTATTTTAAAGAGTAATGATGTAATAAAAATATGTACTGGTTATATATTTATATGAGGTATGGGGTGAATGAATCCGTTCAAAATCTATGATGGTTTTAGTCACTACAACGAGGCCAATGAGGCGGTTTGTCTGTTTGTTATGGTCAAGAGATGGTTAATGTGACTGGGGTGTGATTGGGGCTTTGTGTGAGTATTTAATATCTACGTTTCCGGGTCTGGGTGTTTAATAAATTTATTCAGGTATCTATTTAAGTATTGCTATGTATTATTAGAATCGTTGCCTAACACCCATAACACAAGCATAAAATTTGCTTTCGTTGGGGTTAGATTCAATTTGTGTAACTTGTCCAGAAATTGTCCAGGATTGATTGATTAAGGCGCTGTACATTTAAATTCAAAGATATGCCGAATCCTCCTTACGAATACCTAAAACTAGACCTTTGAGAACGGATATAACAATAACTATTTTTAACAACAATCGAAAAACAATCCTTAACTAATCTCCTTTCTCTTGTGTCTTTAAAATTCGTTAACCTGTAAGATACAGGTTGAAGCAAGGTTGTTACAATGCGGGTTAGCTGCACATAATAGTGTTTATATGTATAATAACAGAAACTTATCCACCTGTGTGAAGCTGGAACCGGTTGCCAATAATTTCATAAATGTTCAGATGACAGCAAATGTCACACAGTGCTTATGTTCCAAGCACATGACAGTTTCCCATGAAAGATAAAACTGACTTTTAACCGCAGATAAGCCCCTGACAACAGATTGTTTATTAAACATTAAATATCTTGTGAAATAAAAATACATTTCTTTTGATGAACGATTACTTAACCTCAAAAACAGTGCCTAATCCTCATGAAAAACAAGAAAATTGTTATTTTTCCAAAAATAATAACTGTTACAGTGTAAGCGTCTTATAAGTTTTGTTTTATTATTACAGAAAGCGAGATATGTTCCAACAATAAAATAACAAGCGAAAGCTTTATTAAAATATGACGTGGAAGTCTTTTAACTTGTTATTCTGATATAAGGATGTGAGATCAAAGAAAGCCATATGAAAATCATGGGAAAATTTATTACGTGAACAAACTTTCCCGTCGTGATCTTGATCTAAGAGTTTTGGCAAAATAAAGAAAATGTTGTAAACAAATCAACTCGCTATCACGTAGCTATATTAATTAATACTAGCTGTTTATCCTCGACATCAACGTAGAATTGGTTAACTTAATTTAGTCAAAACCGGTTTAGCCGTGGAATGTGTAATAGGCAAACTGATTGGAAGACAGGCAGATAGACTTTCTTATTTATAACATTAGCATGTAAGTATGGATTCGACTTCACTAGTAAATAAAGACTTAACTTTAACCTGAGGCCGCCTGAGGCTTGAAGCGGCCTGAGGCTTGAAGCGGCCTGAGGGCCGCTTGCGTGTTTCTGGGTTAAATTTAATAATGAATTAAACTGTTGAATATAAAGTGATTTTATCTGAGCGCATACTGCTGTTGAAATAGTTTTAAGACAGATTACTACGTAACAAAACTTAGGTTGACGCGTAAACTTCGAACATTAATCGCATTGTTAGAAATATTTATCAATCATGTAACCTCATGGTACTACTACTAATTGTTGATTGCACGTAATATCTCGTTTAACATATCTAGTATTCTAAGATCTGGTTGCAGAATCAGAACGTTCAACGTGTCGACAACCAAAGTCACATTTTATATCTCCCGGACAAACACGGGTCGTTGCTCATTTTATACAAATACGTCGATTTTAAAGGCTTTTAATACTACATTATTATATCCAAACGATTTGGTAGTGAATTCTCAAAATTTAGATTTTTCGAATGTTTAAATGGTTACTTTTGCTGTTTGGGTACAAAAACATCGGTCATTAATTTGAATCCAACAGTTTTCAAGTTGTGAGTAATGTAACAAACCCGATACTGTTGCAAACGTGTATGCTGAATAAATAAATAAATATTCCTAGAAAAGTCACACAAATTGAAACTAACCCCAAAGTAAGCAAATTATATGCTTGTGTTATGGGTGTTAGTTAACTATACAAATATATAGAAATACTTAAATAGATACCAGAATAAATTTAATAAACACCCAGACCCGGAAATGCAGACATCTAAATGTTCATCACATAAATGCCTGCTCCCTCGTGGTGAATCGAACCCCAGCCTCGTGGTTGATCGATGTAGTTAGGCGTGTACGCTAGTCACTCGACCAGCGAGGCGGTCAATGGCGAAAGGCAAGGTGAATGTAATGTAATAGATAAGTATGACATTTTAACTTTTCTTCATTTCAATGAACTAATAGGGAAGTCGTATAAATATGTGAATGCACTGTAGTGTCTGGTGGTGGAGGTGAGTATGCCTCTTTAGGGGGGTTTCGCTCATTAGTTGGGGAGCGGCGAGCCGTGAACATATTCCATATTGTGTTTCCATCATTTCTACGCTGTTATTACTACTAAATTGGAAATCCGAAACTGGAGTCACAGGAAAATGTTATTTGGAAATTTACATAACAAGGTAATGTACTTGTAGTTTTTTACGTATGACTAGTTTTAGACACCAAAAGTGTTGATTGTGCGTTGTTAACTAAAAGCTGGGATAATCTTAGCAACTTTCCCTACTAACTGGAACACAACAGTGCCAAGGTCTGCCATGTTGGAAATGTTCTTTTCCACTGACTTCCTCTAAAGATAGAGATTCTCAATGATTCTCAATATGTTTATATGTGTGTATATCCGTTTTTCCTGATGGTAAGAGATAACTGGTAAGTCTACCGACTACCCGATCCTTCAGACCGGATATGGATGTGATATCATGTACATTGCAATAATGTCGACAAGAATAGGTAAGTTAGTGGATGCCTACCGAGACGAGTTGCATTACGGCGCTTTCCCACTAGTGGTATTGTTGTTAATGATCCATTTAGCATTTGCTCGGCTCTTACGAGCTGCCCAATCGGAAGTCATTCTACACAAAAGACTAGGATTTAGACGGGGGAAATAGGGTAAACGAGATATTCTCCTAGCACTTCAGATCATGAGTAGACTTTGGTGCCTGGGTACCCAGCTCTCAAAACATACCCCAAACCTGCATCAACTCATTGAGATTATTTGTATTGTAATTTTACATATATACATGTATTTAAGATGTTTGATTGTATATACGGTATAATATACTCATAGCCGCATAAACCGAAGAATTGGTCAGATATTAGGTTAGGTATCTTGAAACTACATTATTCATACTCATTTTCAAGCCATACAAAAGGTATTTGACTATTCTAATAAGTCGTATAAAAACTTTCTATCAAAATCTTTCCTTTCGTTTCTTAACGAACGACTGAATCGGGTTGAAACTCCCTAAAGATCTTTTGTCATTGTAGCCTGTGAAATAAATATCTATTTGTTTAGGTTTCTGGCACTCTCAAAGGAATCGCCCGTTCGAGGCTTAACCATCCGTATTCTGTCACGTTTCCTGAATGTTTCGTTCTATTTTTGAATGAAATATTGTTTTCAAATTGTTTACTATGAATTGGTATAATTATAAACTAGCTATTATATTTATAAGTAGCTTCTGTAACATTCATTTTAAACTTTCACTTGCACTCATTCCTTAATGGTTGGCAATTCATCTGTGATACTTCTGGTATTGTAGAAGTTCGTGAGCGGCGATGATCACTTCCCATCAGGTGAAACACTTGCTCGTTTGCCTCGATAAAAAAGAACTTACACTGTGCGACCAACTTGTCTGCTCAGTAAGTTAACACCGTCACTAATGTGACGTTTGATGTTTCTAAACTCTAATATATTTACGTACCTAATCGATCGAGCAATCACATATACATGTATGTCTATATAAACACACTTTCTGAATCTCGGAAACAATTCTAAGGACTTTGGTGAAATTTAGAATTCAGGGGATTTGGGGGCGATAATAACTAGATCAAAATCTAGTTAGGTTATTTTTTTAGAAATCGACGTTTTATATCTTTATCAAGTCATCCAGGCAATAATACCAAACAATTAGTGATACGTACCCAACAGTAGGTATAGTTCCATGTCAGGAGTTAAAAAAATAAGAGCATTAACAGATGTTGAAATGGCCCGAATAGTATATTTTAGCTGCTTCATAGTCTAATGTCATATGGGATTCTTTTTTGGGAATATTTTGCTGATATTATACGTACTATGTTTGTAGTACAACGAGAGCTGTTAGAGCTATTTCTAATCTTAATGTAAAGGTTTCCTCCGAGAAAAATTCTAAGAAACAAATATTTTATCCTCGAGTTTTATAAATTATGAAAACATAAAGTATCTTCACGCCCATATCCCCGAAGAGGTAGGCAGAGGCACAACCAGGGCACCCACGACTAGCCCAAGATATCAAGTCCCATAATGTGATAGGTGGCAAGCCTATCTATCACCAACCGGGCACATTTCCAATCCCGACCAACTTTTTTTTATTAGAAAATTGGAGAAATCCAATTTTCTTTTTGTTGGCCGACCCGGGATTCGAACCCGAGACCTCACGCAGTCAAGTCCAACACCCGAGAACCTAAAGTATATTAAAAATGTATGTTTATAATGTAAATATGAGAAATAAAAATAATCTAGCAGTATACAAAGCTCGTCTCCTTAAAAATAGTCAATGTATATGTATAATAAGCTCCCTAGTATGACTAGAGATCTACCTTAATATAAGTTTAAAAACATATATGTCTGTCCAACAGGCGACACGAGAAGTGGACAAGGGCAGTGGGCCGTTTGTCCCCCGTGCTTCATCGACTATGAAGCCTGCAAAAGGTTATCATCTTGCCTTCCCGTGATGGGATTGCCAAAGTGATACGTTCCGTGTCTTCTCGCACCACTTCAGACGTTATGTATCCTCGATGTTGAATGGGGATTGCATGGAAGGAAATTCTAATTGTGCGAAAGGTACAGGCGAAGGGAAACACACCGTGAGGTTTTAGTCGAGAGAAGTCCAATTTAGACCGCCACTCACCCCAAAAGTGGCAGGTATCTATGAGTTCTCTATTGGATCTATTTATTTTGTCAACTCCAGTCTTAGTTTAGTCTAGTTTTCTTCAACAGAATTGATATCAATGTAAATAATCACTAAATAAATTTTCCGTCAATGTTTTCGTATAAAAACGTATATGAATTTAAACGTAAGGAACGTTTAATTTTTTCCTTTTTTCAAATGTTATTTTATTAATATTTCTCAATGCTGTAAAAATGTTGTGGAGAGCAAAAAGCTTGCTCCAATTTTCTTTTTTGTTTTTTTAGTTCCAACATGTACTATTTGCCAAATTGCAATCAAACGGAAAATATTAAAATGAAGAGAAAATATTACATTAAGCTTTACAAAAAAAACAAGAGAAATCTGTTGTGATGTTTTTTATATAAATCCGTTTTGGAATGAATAGGAATTGGAAATAATAGGACGCATTATGATAGAGCATCTAAAACTACATTTTTTTTAAATATCTGCTTCTTGTTTGGCTTGTTTGAGTAATTTTGTTGTAATCTCCCATAAAACGAGATCCAGCTTTTAAATATTCCTGGACAAGTTACACAAATTAAATCTAATCCCAAAGAAAGCACATTATGCTATGCTATGCTTATGTTATGGATGTTAGTCAACGATACTAATATATAAAAATAATTAAATAGATACCAGAATAAAATTTGATAAATGTCCAGATCCGGAATTGCAAACATTTGAATGTTCATCACACAAATGCCTGCCCCCGTCGAGAATCGAACCCGAGCCTCGCAGTTGGTCAGTGGTGTTAGTCGTGTACGCTAACCACTCGACCAACTAGACGGTCAATGTTATAAGACACCATAACTGTTTCTGGTATGCTATGTCCAGGTTCTTCAGTCACGTGGGAAAGGTAAATTTTCTCTACGCTCCAATACGGAATACGACCATGGTGATATTTTTTTTGTATAAGAAAACTGAAAAAACTCATTTGCTTTTTTTGTTGCTCGATAAGGGGATCGAACCGTAGACCTCAAGAAGTTAAGTTCAATACCACTAGACCACAGAGGCGATCAAACTATTTTTTAAAAGTGTGCAAGTTATTTGCTTTTTTTGTTGCTCGACAAGGGGATCGAACCGTAGACCTCAAGAAGTTAAGTTCAATACCACTAGACCACAGAGGCGATCAAACTATTTTTTAAAAGTGTGCAAGTTTTTGTTACTTTTACGGCCACATTCAGAGATGTCAAATAACATTTTAACATTCTTATAAAGTCAAAATTTTGTATTGAAAGTGTTGACTTAATGGCTGATTAAAAAATAAGTGACTTCTTGCGCTTTGCTTTGCTCGTCTTGGCGATTTTCAGCAATGAAATTGTATTGTGCGTGTACCATTTTGAGGGCTTGAAAGGATTAATAGAGCTAGACATACAAATATAGGAAACAGAGCTGATTTATATACTTGATGTATTGAAGAGTAGCACTAGTCCTTCGTATAGTCGATTTAAAATCTGTCCCTCGAGTAAAATTGTCCAAAATCGACACAATTCCCGAGCCTTAGTTTCGTCCGACTAACAAATAGCGACTGGATGGTGCAAACAAAAGATCAGGTCTAATGTACACTGGGGGAGTCCTACATCCAGCCGTGGAGTGCAATAAGCTGAAGTAAAATTCGTGTAAAAATTGTATGTTTCTATTGCATGTATTGTGTATGTATTTTCATGTATGTTTATTTCATTTTTGAGACGTTTTCTATATGCCTATGTTACAGATACACGTAAGTATACAAATCATCTGTCATTCACATTGGGACTGTTTGGAGGTCAAACAAGTAAACGTGAAATTTATTGCCTTAATCGTGGATTCCGTGTGTCCTTCGGGAAATTAAGGAAAAACTCTAACTGGCCGAGATATCATCCCAACGGGAGGTTCGTTTTATAAACCTCGGTTAATTTCCTTACAACTTTTAATTTATCTCTTTGTAGTGGCAACAATTTATTGGTCAATGGAAATTATATAAAACTAGCTCTTACCCGCGACTTCGTCAGCTTAAATACTTCGGATAGCATTTACGTAATTATTTTTGTAAACACAATAAATTGTTCGGTCTCCTACCACCAGGAGAGTCATGTTATTCACTGATCTATAATCTTAAAAAAAAGAAAATGGTAAATAAACAACGTTTTAAATTTGGGTGTCTAGCGATATGCATCAACTTTCATAAAAGTCGGTTCAGCGTCTACGCCCTAACAAAACAAAGACAGACTTTTGCAATCATAATATTGGTACGATATGGAAATATGATAAATAAGATACTTTAAGAATGCAGTTATAGATTTTTTGTAGGTCTGTCTGTATCCCGACCGCGATTCCTGCCGAATCTACAGAATTGACAAGCAAGTGCACAAATTTGGCAGGTCTATCTTCTGAGAAACATTAGTTTTTTTACCGCTAACAGGTACCCCACCTGTGGTCTCCCCACGGAAATCCTTGGAGCTAAAGTTAAAATGTAAATACGGCTATATTTCCTTAACGAGTAGTTTGATTCCAATTGTTAATTGTTTTGGTTTGTTGGGTACATTTTACAGATTATCTAGGAAATCTTTCAAGGTCATAAATGTTACTAGTTAGAAATTATAGAAAAACGCTTAGTAGGTGCTTAAAAACAATATATATCACTTTCATAGCTTTATACCAGAGCTCTTACTGTGAGTTGATATATATTACGTTCGGTAAGTAACGTGTCGAAAGCTACCACTCTTTTGGTCTGAAAATGTGTTTCTTTTAGTTACCACTGGAGGCGTTGTTCAAAGTTTTTATACATTCATTTACAGAGTAACGAGTATAGTAAACTTGACAAACTGAAAACTCATGGTAAGGGCTCGGTAGTATGGAGGAATACTTTAACGTACAGTTCATTTTACATACTAGATACATAACTATCTTCACGCCAAGTTCTTTACACGCTAACCAGAAAGTATCAATTGCCACGTGTCATGATTATCAGAGACCTACCTTTTACTTTTTGCTATAAACATTTACAGATAATGTGTATTTTACGTATTTAACACATAAACACAGACAAAAACTATTTAGATCTCATACATCATCCATCATTTTGCATTACTGCAACAACTGTTTTGATACTCAATGGACACGATGCTAGTATCGTTCGACCCCGTGTAAACAGAACGATAGACGAAAGCATTTAGTTGACGACATGTATTATCTGTGTCCTCGGTCCGCCATTACAGAGGAGCGATTGACTAATATTTGCCAGTCTAGATCAAAGCCCCGATTGTTTGATGTCTGACGGTATTGACTGCGGGACTAAGTGAGAATCAGAAAATTTATTAACACTTCTATTTATTACTACGTTATTTTGTGGCAGATTTAGAAAATTCATGGGTCGGCTGGCAGATACTCTCGCTTGAGATAAGTGTCCTATCTATTTTAATTTCGCCTTATAAATAAATATAGATAAAAATACTCTAAGGTTCAACCTGGTATTATAGTCTTTATCACACTGTAACACAGACTATAATAACATCCTATCTTTAACTTTAACTTAACCGTATTGGGCCGGCCTTCTTTGCAGAATAGACTATCTGCCTTTCTATCAGGCAGCTCGCAAAAGGCGAACATAGGCTTACCGTCACTAACACCGTAACATCCTACTCGGTAGTAGAGTTTCACAGCGACTTGTCCGGATTGGTACCACCACCTTACCTATTCCTGCAGCCATATCGTCAATGCTTGCCGTTGACGTGTTCCGGTTGGGTAAACGGTAAACTTACTTTTGCTCTAGACCTAAGATCCCGGCCTCAGATTGGCAATGCACCATTACCTACTTTTGTGTCTCTAGGCGAAGTGAATTTCGTATAATCAGGAAATCCTTTTGCTTGTTTGCCTTCCAATATCATAAAAAAAAACAAAAGGACCCTGATTTACGTCTTCTTCAATCAGCTACCTGCCAGTTAAAGCCACGTACACGTTCTACACTGGTCAAGCCTTTTCAAAAATTGGCAAGAACACACTAACAGACAGACGGACGACAGGCAGATAAAATTGTAAAAATGCTACTTTGGTATATTATTATGAACCTTACATGCAACATGCATTCCTATGTATGAAGTAAAAAGCGGTCATTTAAAATATTACAAACAGATAGTCTTATTTATTTGTATAGATTTAAGATGAACATCTGTGGAATAATTACATTAATGTTACCTTAAAGTAAGCTCATTCAATAAATACCAGAATCTATACATATAATAAATCTGTAGAAGGGTCAATTCTGTACATTGAAATTATTGAAAAAAAAAATAGCATGGGGTGTTACTGGATCGATACCACACCCAAATATGTGATTAAAAAAAGTTTTGTCTGTCTGTCTGTGTGTTCAGGCATCACGTGAAAACTAATGGTTCGATTTCGATGAAACTTGGTATAATTATACCTTATTATCCTGGGCATGAAATGGGATACTTTTTATCCTGGAAAAATATGAATAATAAATATCTTAATTTTTCAGTTTTAGACCGACATCCGCGCAGACGGAGTCGCGGGAGGAAGCTAGTTTATTTAATAAACGCCTAAACCTAGAAACAAAGACTTTTATGTTTAACAAGCAACTGCCTGTAACGGAAATCAAATTCGAGCCTCGCTTACAGTCAGACACGTTACACTTACCCCTTTGGCCTATTGACACGATCGATGTTGTAGGTGATTTTTCCTGTATCGATCCAGGTGTGTAGAATAGACCAACTGCTATCATGACAGACAGTTTGTAAGAGGCGAGTTGTGGTTAAAATGGGTCATCACCAACCCACTGCTTTCACTCATATATGACTCCGGTTATCACAAAAAAATGTTGTGGTTGAGATGTTAGGTCAGTTATGCAAGTCTTCCGGCTACCTTACCCTCAGGACTGAAACTTGACATTGTTATTATGGCGACAGTAATGGATACGGTGGTTGAGTCCTACCTGAACGAGAGTCATATGGTGTTAATAAATAAATATTAAAAAAATAAAAACATGGTGACAGAATCCAGTTTGGTAAGAAATGTATAGTTAAAGTTTTAAAAGTAGCGTTTTTAAAATAAATTGGGATTTTAAGCCTGTGACATAACCAACTTTACCGGATACCCTATTCCTCAACTCCTTTACCCTTTTCCTCCTTTTGACTAACTGCTGAACTGTTACTTTAAAATAATACTTGTGAACTCTTTCTAAAGAGTATTCATATTCTTTGCTTGGGCCTGTTTATTTTAATAATATTGGCAGATGTCGGTACAGATAAAGACAAAAAACCAAAAATGTAAATATGTAGATACTGATATTCTTCCTAAAATAAGAAAGTTATGATACGTTTCTTATGGTTGTTCTTTATGAATACACCTGAGAAATTAAAAAATCTTTTTTATTTCTTTAGAAACAAGTCTAATATGATAACTTTTAAAGTTGTCTTATTAAATACAATGACAAATTCGTCATCTTAACACTAAACGAGACGTTCACTACGTATGTCGGAAATCGCACTATACTCGTATACGCTTCGTAATGAATACAAATAGAACGGAAATGCGTCGTAGATTACCCATTAGTTAGTAGTCGGATAAAAAATTAGCCCATCTGTTCCAAATTTATAATGCCACAGACAGACACAAACTCACTCATATGTAGATACGTCAAATTTACTATTCTCTTTTTTCGTCGGGAGTGGAAAGGCACAATGTATTACCCAACATTAAAGAGTTCCTGCATGATACCGTTAGTCGGACGAAAAAGAAATCTACAGCACAAATACTGTTGTTTTTATAACCCTCAGTTTATCCTACTTTAAATGTAGCTAAGAAACTTCTCGATTATGTCAGATTTCCCCCGTGTTGGTCCGGGCTCCTTTGCAGAACAGACCATCTGTCTTTCTTACCAGGCAGCTCGTAAAAGGCGAGCATAGGCTTATCATCACTAACACCGTGACATCTGATTAGGTGGTAGAGTTTCGCAGCGACTCGCCCGGATTGGTACCACCGCCTTTCCTATTCCTGCCGCCATAACGTCATGACGTGTTCCGGTTCGGAGGGTAAGGTAGCCGGTTAACTTACTTTTGCCCGAGCCCTAACAGCCTGACCTCAGGTTAGCAACGCACCATTACCATCTTTGGTGTCTCTAGGCGACGTGAATTTATTACCATCAGGAAATCCGTCTGCTTTTTTGCCTTCCTATAACATAAAAAAAAATTAAAACAAAAGAATCCGCATAGACATCAGCCTATCCATTAAAAAGTTGTAATGCCTGAGACAGACACACGGAGATGTTAAAAATAGAACGTAATCTAAAGAAGACTTATTCTAAAACTGTCAGGTTGGTTACAATTAAGATGATAGACTAATATTTATTTCCTCGCGTGGCGGTTCTCTACCGCGCTATTCTGATATTCCTTACATTGTACACCACCTTCATGTGGGCAATCGGTGTATCCTAACGGACATGACTTAGGTACCTACAAGTAAAAACTTTGCAATCCTTCTGTGTCTTCACTTACCATTAGGAGATAAACTAGACCGTATTTTTTTTCCTCCATTTCCATAAAAAAATATATAAGGTTAGTTAAAGTTAGAACAGGCACGTTAGATGCATACTCGTATTTCTAGACATAAAAGGACTCTAAAATCAGTCGTACGAAAAATTTATTGAGAGTGTTTGGCCACTTTTATTATAGCTATAAAACTTGTTAAGTTTCGCCTCAGCGAATTCACTTTTTAACCCTCTCTTGCCAGTAACTTTGGTACGGTACTCGTTGACATAGGTTCATGGACTGTGCTCTCCTGGCCTAAAATGTTTAAAGAAACAAGCCTCATTATACGCAGACGTGATCTTTATTTGCAAAGATGTAACTTTCAACTTGTTTGTATAATGTGAGTGACATAACTTCAAAGTCGCTGTATAGAAATTATTTTTTCTCAACTTGTTAACAACGGTCCACGTACCGGCGGTTAAAAAGACAAAAGGGCAATAGGGCTCTTTATAAAAAAAAACTAATTTATATATAGTGTAAAGCTGACACATTGGAAACGTTTCTGAAAGCAGAAAATTGCTATTTTGTGGCGTGTTAGAGCCTAATACTTATTTGCGTATGCGAAAATAAATCAAATAGGAAACCTGATATTTGATATACGTATAGCGCCTTTTATGATGTTTCGGCGCCTTGGTGCTTTAGAAGCCACATATTTATAGTAAACGAGACGGCCGCGATATGTAGGTGCAGTAAAGAAACGAAGTATCTGATCTTACAACATTCAGATATATCGTCTACTTAACGTACATTAGAGCAACAGCACAGAATAGCAAACGTAACAGTAGTAATAACAAATATATGTAATAGTAGTGGTGGACCTGAGGTAGAAAATAGATATAATTATAATTTTATCTCTAAAGAAATAGACTAATTGCTTCCATAGTTCGAGTGTTATAAGAGCATTTATCTAAAATATTTCAGACTACTGAGACAGCAATTTTTTTTGCTACGTCACGACATCGTGTCGTTAGATATAAATACCTTAAATAGTGCTCTCCGACGAATCGTCTTGTAAGTACTGAGATAGTATTATGATTTGAGATGATTTATTGCGAATTGAAATTGGAGGGGTTGTTTGTGCGGGGATACAATACTCTTTCTCTGAGATGGAAAGAATGAACGAATGTTTTACTCAATTTGTTATATTCTATTGAAATTGTATCTAACCCTTGTAAGACTTGAATCACAATTTATAACCAATTTCATGACAACAAACCTAATCGATCTACTATTTATAAGGTGGTCTACTACAAAGTATGTATTTTTGAGAACTTTTTTATTAGCAACACATTTTTGTTACAAGATAGCAAATAATCATGTTCTTATGGTATGAGACAATCGTCACTTATAGAAGGGTGTACGATAAAGCGACAATAGCGAGCACTGGAGTTGAACTGACTTGTTGCATTTATAATTAGATATCCCCAGGGTCCAAGCCTTGTCATGGCGGAGTCGAGGTGGGAAACCAATTGGACAAGGAAGGCTAGTACCCCTCTCTAGCCAAAGGGGACACGAAGAGCTGACAAAGGCGGTAGACCGTTTGGCAAGCGTGAGGTGGCTGAAGTAGGCATTCCATCTTCCCCACCCGGTCGTGATAGGGTTGCAGCAGGTACGGGGATACCTGTTTGCCACTGGGCTCCCGAAGTGGTGCACGCCGTGTGTCCGTGCACTACTTCAGACGTTGCGGCCCACTGTAAAATGGGCTGTGCGATGGGGACCGCGAGATCCAGCGCCGCCGGGGCAGTGGATGTGTGCGAAAGCGTTCCCGCAGCCCCGGTACCTGGCGAAGGGGTGGACGTGCGGTTTTAGTCAGTAAGAGTCCGACATAACCGAAAGTGAATGTTATTAATGAATTAATAAATCCATGAATGAACGAATGAATGAACTCTTTATTGTGCACAATTAAAATTATTACGAAATGGTACAATTAAGTATTAACAAGAGCATAATATTATTATAGTTTATAGTACACAAAAGACGGTCTTATCGCCAAAGAAAGCGATCTCTATATAAACAAAGGTTCAGTAGGTAAAAAGATTAAACATACAAAAAACTATAACACAATATTAAAATATTAATAATAATGGTAAGGAAAAAAACAAAAATATGTATATGTATGTAGGGTATTCATACACGTAAAAAAGGTATAATTAGAAAAGATTATTTTATTTACGTATTTGTACAATACAAATGGTACTTGTGCTTGTAATAATGTCTATTATTACAACAACCGGGTTAGAATTGGATCAGATCGGGAAATTGAATGCACTACTAGTGTAAACAAGCAATTTTAGTAACTGGACTATTTCACTACTGGGCGATGGCGTAATCTCACACCTATTACGAAAGGCACTAATTTCTCACAGCTGACAAAGAAAAGTCATGAACAAAATGTCAAGTTTAATTCACAATTAAATTCTACTTCATTTTGAATCATCAATATTTATAAAAAAGACGTTTTAGCTACACTCTAGGTGGTAGAGTTTCGCAGCGACTCGCCCGGAGTTGGTACCACCGCCTTACTTATTCCTGCCGCCATAACGTCATGACGTGTTCCGGTTCGGAGGGTCAGGTAGCCGATAAGCTTACTTTGCTCGAGGCCTAACATCCTGACCTCAGGTTGGCAACGCACCATTACCATATTTGGTGTCTCTAGGCGGTGTGAATTTCTTACCATCATGAAATTCGTCTGCTTGTTTGCCTTCTTATAACATAAAAAAAAGAAACAGTTCAAACGTAATTTGGAATAGAAAAAAAAAGTTTTTTATTTATTTATATTAGTTATTATTTCTATCCTCTATGTTCTATGCCTAGTGGTCTGGCATAGAACTTGAATCTTGAGGTCCTGGGATAGATGCCCGAGTCGGGCATATGCCTATCGCCAACCGGACAGATATGTGCCCGGTTGGCGATAAGCTTGCCACCTGTTATAAAAAAAACACTCAAGAAGGGCTGAATCGGTTTAGTTGAAAATTGATGTAAAGGTAGCTTAGAATCAAGAGACGGACATAAGATACTTGTTATCCCATTCAACTGCGATATAACTAGGAAAAACATCATTTTATTTTTCCAATACAAACTCAACGGATGGAACGAAGTTTGCCAGAACAGGCAAAAAATTTACTTCTAAGTGAATATGTGTATTATTATATTCCTTGTGGCAGCAGCATAGGCAGCAAGTCCCTATTTTTAAGAACTTTTCTGGAAATCTTTATATTTGCCTAGCGAATAGGTCTGGGAAGTTGGAAAGCGATTGCATTCATAGGTTTTTCATTAACTTACTACAATTCATTAATTTCTAATCTTGATAAATTTGAAGAAAATATTTCAATGATTTTGAACACGGAAAGTAATAAGATATCAGAGGAGGGGCTACTTTTTATCCCAATTCTTATACTATTTACAATACAATACTTATTACTATACCCGAGCGGAGACGTAGCTAGCAGCTAGTAGTCTTAAATTCAGTTTTGCAGTAATTTTATTTTAAAATACTGTTGAAAATAACGGGATGTTTAAATTAAAACAATATTTCACTCGATATTGCAGCGCTGCAGCGCTTTCCACTCCGGGCGGCGCACGGCTTAATTCGGTATAACTAACACTCCGGCAGTTTGGTGCCGGCCAATTTAATTTGTTGTGTGAAAGGTTGTAAAGAGATTTTTACGTCCAACAAAAAAGCGCCACTGGTCCGCTGCCTATTTTCTAATTTGTGAATACTTTAGTACAAATTATGACAATTTCGCGTGAATAATCGTTTTACATAAACCATACATTTGGTTCTTGTGACGAGCCTGAGAGAGATCCGATTTAAATCGGATCCGCAGAGCCTTTTTTCATTGCTATGATCCGACATCCGACAAATCCCGATCCGATTTTCAAATACACTTTTTCGGTTGTTAATTATACAGAATTACCTTCGAGGGACCAGCCATATTTTGAGAGAGGGTTTGGAAGCGATAACACTTTTACGAAGTAACAAAAAATAAATAAAAAAAACGCAAATTATATTTTTTATCCTACGCAAAATACACATGTATGGGTATAACATAAGGTAAATGCCGACCGCAATTGCATGCGCAGGTTGGTGACGTCATCACTCATAATAAAGTATTAACGGTTAAAAGTAAATATTACAATTTTGCAAATGATATTTAAATTGCACTATCAGTTTCGCCTTAACTTTCTTGTATTAAAATTTGGCTGGCCTTTTAAAAGAAACCCTGTATAAATATTCTGTTCGTAAATTTCTCAGTTCATTTCTAAATGGCGGCGGGACCAACCCGCAGCCGGCGCGGTTGAAATTATCGCCCGCAAATTTGGCGGTTGATGATCACGTGGTCGGTGGGTGCGGTCAAATAAATCAGTAAAAATAGTAGAAAATGTCGCCCGCCAAGCGATCGCAGTGCGCGCGGTTACGACCCGCCAAGGCAGCGGAAGATCGCCGCCCGCACAGTTCTACGGGTTGACGATCGCTGCCGCGGGAACCACAAACAACCGCGGGCGCTACGGGCGAAAATCACGTCATGAAATGTGAACTTACGTTTTGCATATAAATCTACATTCTTAGCGTTATGGGTTCAGTTTCAGAATAACTTTCATCGAAATTATTAATTTTTCCATGGATTTACATTATTCCATGAAAGCATCATGTAAAAAAATAACTTATTACGTATTCACGAAGATCGAAAAAACCTCCAACACAATATCCTCGAGGGCTGTGGGTGCTGAAATTGGTTGTTATAAGCTCTCAAAAGGTGGATAATGGAAATGTCAAATAATGATTTTTATTCAGCTAACAAAATATCTACGGCAAATATGCCAGATTATTATAATATAAAACACACTTTCGTTTTTATTTCAAATACCCAAAACGGGTGTAAATGTTCCTTCTCGCATATGTGATGTCTTTTTCTTTTCTATATAAAAAATGAGACAAGAGATTGTCGAAACTCTTGTTTTCCGCAAAAACAATACAAAGGTTCAAAGGTTTTTTTAATAACATTAAGTCAATATTTGTTGAATACTTAATGGCGAATCTTCTTATGAAAGGTTACCGTTACGAAAGTTTTGACCCGTAACGTGACGTGAATATTATTTAAAATACTAATGCAAAATACTACTTTATTGCCTATTCAGTAAAGCCGCAATTTGATGTAGGCAACCTGTCTTAATACAGGAATGAAACAGGATGAAATTATTTAAAAATTTACAATTTGGATCGCCCAGTAGGGTTACTCTTGAAACTCGATTTCATGGAGTTTGTTATCGGATATATCATTTAAGGTACTTTCAAACACAGTACTAGCGAAACATTAATATTTAGTTAAAAATAAATTAATTTTATCGGATTTGTTGAACTTGTTATTCGATTTTCCAATTTGGCACAAAATCGAGATTCAAAAGTAGCTGCTCTCAAGGTGTCTGAAACTCAGGTTACTTTAGATGTAATGGTTAGGGTAATGAGGTCCATTTTAATATGAAACTATATTGCATTAGGGTTTCATTTTCCGCTCAACTGCTCGCAGCCCAAAAAGGGCTTTTTAAAAGTTCGCTCAATGGCCGCAGCCACTAAAGGGTGTCGTCTGCCGCGCTCCATTCTTAATTCAAGTTTGTTCAAGTAAACTTCGTGTATCCAAATATATTTTTTTATCTGTAACAGACTATACAACCTGTCGTATTAAAAAGTTTGAAGTGTGTCAACATGGTAAAAAATTTTTTGGAACGAGTTGAGTGGGCATGACTTATTCATCCGTTGCGCTTTTTTCAAGTATGTGGTTGGTTAGTGACTTTGTGAATAATGCGAACAAAAAGTGATGTGAAAATGTGTTAGTTAAGTGTTAATATTATATTTTGGTAAGTGATAAACAATTTTATAAAACAATACACATCATTTAACTTGTTTTACATAAAATTAAGCGATATTTAAGTCGGTCATGTATGTACTTGTGACGTAACGGCCCGCTCGATTTTAACTATTTCTAATTATATAATAAAATAATAAATTATTCTTGTAAATAACATTTTTAATATGTTTATATTACATATCTACAGATAAAACATATAAGACACTCATGTCTTCCACTAAATACTCCATAATAAGGGATAATAAGAGATTAAATGTCAAGTGACACTTTTTCGAACATGCAAGAATTTAATTCTATAGAGAATTCGTTTGTGAGAAATAGCTAATTTCATATTTTTTTTAATTGACAAATATAATCATAATTCTAAATTAAAATTTTTATCAAGTACATATTCGGAACATTTGAAAAAAAAATTTATCAGATTTTAGCGGTTTTACCACCCGTTTTATTATCTTGTTTTACTTAAATTTACCAAACCTATTTTAACATCTGTGAACGCTTTTACTGAGAAGAACAAACATTAAATAGAATAAAACAAACAAACTACTTCTCAAAACTTACAACAAGCTTGTGTAAAATTTCTAAAGTCGGCCTTTTTGTAGTACGGGTAGCGGGTAGTGAGATAACGACCCATTTTTTTTTCCCGAGCTTGTGTTGTAAAATATTTGCATGGACATTGTTGTTTTTGTAATTGAATTTTGTTAAATGTTTTATGTTCTTTCGAATAAAGTAGAAGGTAAATCAAATTCGTTTGTTTTTCATAAGAAATGTTTTTCTTGGGAAAATTGGGAAAAAACACGGATTTTTTTTTACATTTTGTTCGTAGCAAATGGTATTGGGGTTAAACATACACATTTTTACGTTATTACGTAGCTAAATTCTCAGGGATCCTAAAAATATATACATTTATATGTTTTTAATACATAAATCGAATGATATCGTCGTTTTTCCGATTTCCCGCCATTTTTCGCAAAACGTGTGGACAATTGCGCGGCAAAATCACTTTTGCATGGACAGCTGAACGGTTTTACGACATTTGACTACGGAACTCTAAAAATTCGCAAGTATTAAAACCTTATTACTGCTTATTTTAGAAATCTTGTAATTTTACATGTCGTGTTTATAAGTATGTTAACATTTTGATACACGAAACTGGATGTCTGCGAATTGGCAATGGGGAATGCAATTTTGAATCTGTCAACCCAGAAGCGTGAAACCACTATATCACGGTACGGATGGCGTTACGTTGACGGATCGGCGCATACAAATGCAATTTGCACTCTTTTCCTCAGCACACTCGTCATTTCATCAGACACTTTTTACCCGTTTCCCGCAACATCGAACAACAAACTTAATTTTAAAAGAAATTAAGTTTGTTGATAAATACTTATATAAACATAAAAAAACCTTTCAAGTAGAACTATCAGTCGCCATTGTCAAAAAGATAGATAAATATTTGCTTTAAAACCAATTACAAAAAAACGAGAGACACTACTTGGTTACTAGCCGTATAAAGGGTCTGATTAAGAAGTGGAGGCACTGGCGAGTACGTATTCCATTTGGAGGGCTTGAAAGGATTAAGAGTGAAAAGTTGCAAGATCCGAGTGTAGGAAGCATGTATAAGAGTCAAGTCCAAGACAGGCTGAATAGTGTGTGCCTACCGAACTAAGACATGGATGACTGTTGGAATATTTTGAAAGATAGCATGGTTGATGTTGCGAAAGAGGTATGTGGGAGTGCAAAGATGCACATGTCTATGAATGGTGACGCATGGTGGGATGAGGAGGTAAAAGACTCCGTTGAAAGAAAGAAGAAAGCTTGGCTAGACTATGTAGCATTATTGCAGTCGAATAACAGTATGAAAGATTTGAAGATTGAAATGTACCCTTGTTGCAAGAATATCACAAAACACTTAGTGAAAGAGAAACGCAAACGGGAAAGTATGAAACTAGAAGAGAGTTTAGCTAACAACTTTGAGATGAACACCAAACTCTTTTGGAGGGAGATGAAGAAGTCTCGGTGTTGTTCGTCTACCTCCAGAATGAATAGAATTAAGTCTAAAAGTGGTGACATTCTTACAAGCACGCATGATGTGTTAAAACGGTGGAATGAATTTTATGGGGATATGTATGAATTTGAATGAATTGAATGAAATAAATTGAAATGAAATTGAATGTGCACAAGATGCTACCGCTGGGTCCGAGTACTCAAATGACTCGTAAAAAACAGGAGGCATCTGACGGCATTATGATGGAAGAAGTTGAATGGGTGATAAGAAGTATGAAATATGGTAAGACTGCGGGAGTAGATATGGTTACAGCTGAGATAATCAAACTTGGTGGTCCTGCCGTCCGGAACTCTTTGTGTGTCTTTGTAACAAATGTTAGAAGACCGGCAGAGTACTCGAAGACTGGCGACGTGCGGTCATCGTGCCCTTGTATAAAGGCAAGGGTTCACACATGGACTGTTACAGGGCCATTAGTTTGATAAGTTTAGCATCAAAAGTGTGTGGAAAAACAGTTGAAAGGAGGATGCAAGGAATGTCCGTTGTTTAGATTGTTCTTAGCTTTAGTTATCCGCATAAATGTCACGAGACATGCAAAACGTAGTTCTTCAGGATAGATAATATAAAGAAAACCAGACGAATTTCTTTTTGACAAGAATCTGGTAGATCCCGGACCATAATGTAAAAATAGACATCATGGATAACCTTATACCCAACTAGTAACTCTATACCTAGGTTACTTGTGATCCTTTGTATAATAATGAATATTGGGTACGCATTATCTATGGGATACGATAATGATCGAGTCCTATACATTCCAAAACTTGAACTTAGAAGCTATCAAACGTTGGATTAAATTAAATCTACATCTTAATATATTCTTGTGTTAGTGTGTTTGAATGAACTCCTTCTCAAGGGAATTCAAGATTGGTTTAAATTCACAATTTTGTTCTCCTGGAAAATACAATTTTTTTTAGTTTTTTAATAATAAGTAGTTGTTGATTTTGGAATGTTTGAAGCAATAATGTCAGGCGATACGAAGTTTGCTGGGTCAGCTCGCTCGTATTATACAAAAATCAATTGCTGTTTGTTAGTCTGACTTAAACTCTGAACTGGCTGAACCGACTTGGCTGAGGATTCGAATCCTGGTGTGAAATTTTTAATTCATTTCTATACCGTTTACGCGAATAGTTATATCCTATGAGTTATTAATACAGCTGAAATTTATACTTATATCAGCCACTATTTTCGGTTTTTCTTTTTTTGAAAATTTATAGAAATACTAGCTGCCCCAGCGAACTTCGTCCCGCTAACATTCGGATAGAAAGTGTCCTATCTTTGAAGATGGACCAAACTACAGATATATGTGAAACTTTATCAAAATCGGTTCAGTAGTTTTGGAGTTTATTGGCAACCTACATCGTGACACAAATTTTATATATAAGCACAGAGCAAGTAATTTTAGTCAAAATATACATTTCTGTCAAATAGCAAGCCTATTGCCAACCCTGCACATATCTAATACCGGGCAACGTTGTATTTATTAGACAAAATAAATATAAACACAAACAAAAAACATTTTGTTTTGTTGACAGACCCGGATACCGAACGCGAGACCTCGTGGAGTCAATTTCAACCCCGAACCGCTACACCACGGAGGCAACACACCTTTTGGGTTTAACGTTTTAAAAAAGTCGCCTGTGATTTAGACAGACAGACACAGTGTTTCGCATTTATATTATTTGAGGCCAATACAAAATAGGTTTTCAAATTCGTAGACCTTGTTCAGTGAATGTAATAAAATAGATCCACAATGTATTTTTTAAATGTATTTTTTGGTCATTAGGCATGCAAAATAAACTCAGCTTTTACTTCACTTCATAAAATCATTGAAGGACCAGGCTGTCTTGCATAAAACGTAGCAAATAATAAGTTTATTTGTTTGTACCCTCTGTGGTCTAGCAGTCCGGGCTTTTGAGTTGACTTTGACTTGGTCGGGCAATAAAAAGAAAATGTGGTTTTTCCAATTTGTTACATAAAAAAATGTTTCTCAGGATTGGAAATGTGTTCGGTTGGCGATATGATTGCACCATCACATTGTGGGGCTTAGTGTCTTCCGGCTAGTCGTATGTGCCCTGGTTGTCCCTCTGCCTACCTCTTGGGGGATATTGGCGTAAAGATACTTTACTTTACGTTACATTTATACCGATAATTAAAGCAATTTGTGCAAAATTATTCCCTTACTATTCCAAACTCCCAAAAATGCACAGCGTTAATATTCAAGTTTTCACATCGGCCGGCACTTCCGAAGATCAAACCTCTGATTTTTTACGATTAAATTAAAATTGGTTAATTTTATCTAGGAAATGCTCTTTTAACAATTTTTTTATTTATTTCCCCGTGTTGGTCCGGACTCCTTTGTAGAATAGCCAACTGCCTTCCTGTGCCAGGCAGCTCGTAAAAGGCGAGCATAGGCTTGGGCTTGCCGTCACTAACACCGTGATATCTGAGTAGGTGGTAGAGTTTCACAGCGACTCACCCGGATTGGTACCACTGCCTTACCTATTCCTGCCGCCATAACGTCATGACGTGTTCCGGTTCGGAGCGTAAGGTAGCCGGTAAACTTACTTTTGCTCGAGGCCTAACATCCCGGCCTGTGGTTGGCAACGCACCATTACCACCTTTGGTGTATCTAGGTGGCGGGAATTTCTTACCACCAGGAAATCCGTCTGCTTGTTTGCCTTCCAATGTCATAAAAAAATGATATTGGAAGGCAAACAAGCAGACGGATTTCTTTATTGTAAAAAATTTACGCCTACTAGAGACACCAAAGTTTGTAATGGTGTGATGCCAACCTAAGGCCGGGGTGTCAGGCCTCGAGCAAACTAGGTTTACCGGCTACTAACTCTCCAAACAGGAACACGTGACATTATGGCGGCAGGAATAATAAGGCAGAGGTACCTATCCAGGCGATTTGCTGCAAAACTCTACCACCTAGTCAGATGTCACTATGTAAGTGAGAGTAAGCCTTGCTCGCCTTTTACGAGCTGCTTGGTAGGAAGGCAAATGGTCCATTCTGCAAAGAAGCCTGGACCAACACGGGAAAACTAGAAACTCTTGATTGTTTCACTATTTTTTATTGTATTCGGTAAATAATGTTGCCTGGGAGTGGATGAATGCCCGGTTGACAATAAGTTTGGCGATAGGTTTGTTTTCTATCACATTGTAACACTTGGCAAGGTTGGCAAGTTATTGGTGTCCTAGCTGCTCCTGTGCCAACTGCTTCATGGCGTAAAGATATTTTCTATCATTGTATGTCCTTTTTCAAATTAGATTATTTCCTTTCTACAATTGCATCGACCTAATTTAACTTGTGCTACTCGTACTTAACAGCTAACCTAAACCTATAAAAGGGAAAACTACGTCGTATTAGTTCTAAGAAGAAAAATTCGTAATATTTTATGGTAATACAAAAAGTATCTTCGCGCCCATATCCTTGAAGCGGTAGGGAGAGGCTCAACCAGGATATCCACGACTAGCCGAAGACACTAAGTCCCACAGTGGGATAGGCTTCAAGCCTATCACCAAACCGGGCACACATTCAATTCGGGAAACATTTTTTTAATAGAAAATTGGAAGAAACGTATTCTCTTTTTGTTACCCGATAGGTCAATTAAGCCCGGGACCTCATGAGGTCGAGTTCAACACCTGAATCGCTAGACTACAGAGGCGATATTTAGGGTATTCAGTGTTTTTACTCCAACATCCGGTAAAATTGACTGGTCTGTGCGGCTATTAGGTTTAATAACCTGGCAACACCAACTACATACTATGTTGTAGTATTTACTATATATAATTGAAGAAGCACTGCTTGATATAAACTTTACATTGGGGACAGCAGCGTGTGGCAACGTGCCAGCTCCACAACCGACAGTTGAATAATAACTGACACAAATGAACAGACAAGATATTTTACTTTTTGAATTTAGTACCTATTCTGTTTCTTCTTTTTAACCGACTCCAAAATGAAGAGTTTCTCAGTCTGTGTTTTGTTTGGATGTTTCGTACGCGATTACTCGGTCAGAAATCAACCGATATTGGTGGATTTTGTTTTAGAAAGATAGGTAATGATTCTGAGGGGTCTCTATATTAGTTTTATGATACGACTGGTGGTTTTTGAATTATATTTAACAGTACCTAAGTTTAACATCTTGAACATTTATGCATTATTAAGTGTATTTCAAAAACTATTTGTCGGATGTTGATAAAACTTACGTGGAACCATTTCGGAATCATTTTCTATCTTCCGAAAAAATAATTATCAAATCGCGATGTGGTAATCACTGTAGTAGTTGGAGTTGGATTTTGTAGTTTTACTGCGCTTAACTATTGCAAGCTTTACTTAAACTTGACCTTTTCATGTGTTAATTTTTATTAAATCATTATTTTCTTTTTTTAGTTAGTTTATTAACAAGGAATAAATCTTAGAGTTGTATTTTAAAACAGAAATAAAGTTAAACCGATTGAGCTAATATTTAGAAGATTGTTAGTAACTATGACTTGATGTCAATACAAAATGGCTGCCAATAAATATGTCAATATGTTAAATGAAATGGTTTAAAAACAAAGAGGCTTAGGGGGCCCGTTTTAACATTATTTTCTAATATACCACCTATATGTAGTACTAGCTGACCCAAAAAAATTGTCATTTCTACAATGTATATTGAATTTGAATGTAAATCAACAGACAGCTATGTTTAATTTATGTTTTAGTTAAACTTTCATAAATCTGTCTCTAATGTTCAGTTTAACTTGCATTTTTTTATTTCATAACAAAAATACCTTCTGTCGATAGTTAGAACTACAAAAATATCGGTATCGAACCTGGTACCTCGTGAAATCAAGTCCGACACCGGATGGACACACCAAGTCTCACAATGTTATAGGTGGCAAGCCTATCGCCAATCGGGCTTATAACTATCCCGGGCAACGTTATTATTATTAAAAAATTTAAACTATATATTATTTCCTATTTTTTTTGTTGCCCAACCCGGAAATCGAACACGAAACTTCAAGAAGTTAAGTCCGATGCTGGACCACGGAACCACATAGCTAAAATTACGAATATTTTCCATACATAAACAACGAAACAACAGTAATAAGCACCCTAACACAAAAATAGAAATATTTATGTTTATCACATGAACTCTCGTCCTTACCGGGAATTAAACCCGAGTTCACATTTTCCAAAAACTGTTTAGTTTCAGTATATTTATTTTTCAAAATGAGCATGTAAGAATACATTTTTTGAACTTCACTTGCATCCTTTTTGACGATTTATTATAATTTTAATAGCCCACAGGTTTCACTTTTTATAAAATCTCCAGTGTGAAAATTTGAGCAACTATGCAACATTTTGGTCTTTGACATTGACTGTAGACAATTATTAAAATTCAAAATCTTCTACATGTAGAAGGTAGACCTGTATGTCTAGCTGTTTAGCATCTTAAATTTGACCTCTTATTAAGTAAAAATTACAAGTTATACATAAAAAAATGTACCGGCGGAATTAAAAAACGACTTCCTTTTTTTTAAGTCGGTTAAAAACGCTTCTCATTAATAAAAGTAGACTAAAATAATCAAATATTTATATTGACACTAGCTTCCGCCCGCGACTCCGTCCGCGCGGATGTCGGTCTTCGCGTGATAAAACTGAAAAATTAAGATTTTTTCTACGTAGTTTTCCAGGATAAAAAGTATCCCATTTTATGCCCATTATGATAAGGTACAATTACACCAAGTTTTATCGAAATCGAACGATTAGTTTTCACGTGATGCCTGAACATACAGACGGACATACAGACAAACAAATATTTTTAATCACATGTTTGGGTTTGGTATCGATCTAGTAACATTGCTATTTATTTTTTCAATATTTTCAATGTACAGAATTGACCCTTCTACAGATTTATCATATGTATAGATTACGCTCTTTTTTACAATGAGATACACAACATACGTAACTGAAACATTGGAGTACTTTAGTCTAAGTTTATTAATAAGAAGGTAAAAGTGTTTCACTTAAAATTGAAAATATGTGAAAGTTCTACCAAGCGCTGACTATATAAAATGTCAAATATATCTATCTAATCCAATTCTCGCAGACCGCCCTCAATTTAAAGGCGGTCAAAAATAATCATATTTTAAAACCGGAGTAATCCAGGGTTTATCTGTACTGTCCAGTGGATCAAAGCGTTCCAGAGACCCTCGCCACGCGTATACAGGCTGATACCATAAAATTGAAGCAAACAGAGCAAACAGCGCCATATCCAGTTCTCAAACAAGCTCGTATTGAAGCTCGTAAATAATCGCGTATAAACTGAACAATGCGTCCGCCGTGCCCTACTTTAAACCAATATCCATACACCTGGAACTTTCTAGATGTTCAGACTTCATCCATATCGTGATATTTATTAAATATAATCTCTGAGTTTGAAATTATATTAATGTAAACCTTAAATACAACTTATGTAAGGCAAGATGCTCTTAATCACTAGCTCCATCACTTTGACTAGGTCGATGAGTTTTAACGGAAATGCTTGGGATTAATTGCTCCTCATACCAATCTCTAAAAATTATATATGTAATATACTTTTGTAAATTAGATTTTTAAGAAAAAATATAAGCCTGCTGAGTTTCTTTCGCGGACCTTCTCAGTGAGTGACCGCGACCCGATCCGGTGGTAGTTTTTAGAATTGAATAGACGCGTCTCAAGGATTTTTTTATAGATCGACGTGAATTAAAATAACTGATATTTTTAGGGTCCCTCTAAAGTATATGTTAATTTTTTTAAATAGTATTCAAGACATGTAATAAAATATTTTAACATAAAAAACGTGATTAAAATTATTTGTGCTTTTATCGATAGGAATCACAGCATACAGAATAAGATCATTCATTGTGCTTAAAGTAAAAAAAATACAAGGAAACATTTGTAGGAATTGTACTTATTATTGGTACGTTTTAAAGAAGGCTACCCCATCTTTTGTTGATTTTTTAAGTGAATCAAAGGCTAAGTTTTTTAGTTTGTATGTTTGTTTGTTTATTTTTTACTCCTTCACGCAAAAAACTGTTTAACTGATTTTCATGAAATTTGGCACACACATAGAAGGATTAGCACACAGAATAGTTTTTATCCCAAAAAATATTTTTGTTGGACCAATAACCACGCTGGAAATTCTATTCAACAGCTAGTTTAGGACATATTTTAATGTAGGTCTGGTAGGGTTGTCAAAATGTATGGCTATATAAGACCGCGATTGACGTTTTATTTTATATGTATTTTCTCGTAATATGATTAGATGAAAAGAGCTCATAACCAATAAACGTAATGATAATTTCGCTTATTAATACGTTTTGTACGGACAAATCCCTAAAAGGAGTCCCCGCAAAGTTCTTACTATAGTGGAATTGGTTCCGGTCTCATTCAGCTTGCTATTATTTCGTATTTCTATTTCTTATATTTCGTATTTTCTGTCTAATTAATATAAGCTTCTCAGTAGTTAGAGAAAGTTGAGTGCCGTACCTTTTATATTACGTGAGTAGTTTCAGAAAATGGTTCTAATTAAGTTGATTTTAGGTGC
Source organism: Calephelis nemesis (assembly GCA_002245505.1). Classification (NCBI taxonomy): domain Eukaryota; kingdom Metazoa; phylum Arthropoda; class Insecta; order Lepidoptera; family Riodinidae; genus Calephelis; species Calephelis nemesis. Next base: position 126,409 of record NJDD01008480.1, read on the forward strand.
AAATTTTATTCTCTTAAATTAGAAGTTACCTTTTGAATTACGTGAGTAGGTTCAATAGTACTATAAATTTTATGATGCGTAATTTTTCGTCAAAATACGATTTATTTTCTTTGACAATTTTATTTGGTTTCTAGCGTAAAAGGGCGAAAATTACACACGATGTTTTGCGGTGATAAGAAATAGCGAATAAGCAAGACGATCAGATATGAACTATTAGTTATCACCATTGTACCGTATATATTGTATATACCGACTTTGAGAGTCTTTGCCACAAGGTGAGATGCTGCGGGAAGTCGAGAAGCCAGTGCGACACAATATGTTAAAAATAGACTCAGCCTTATAACCCTTTGACTTTGCACGAGATTAATTTCTCAAGTTCAATTCAATCTTAATATTAATTTACCGAATAAAATGATTGGCAAACCGATCCACTCTCAACTTGTTTTAATGAAAGTTATTTAAAAATGTTTTCTCTGAACCTGAATTAATTACAAACAAGTGGATAAACAATGTAATTAATAAAGATAATTCATTAAAGTCTACATTGATTTTCACTCTTAAGATAATAGTATAGTATAGAGATTGCGCATATATTATATGATATTTGTGTGGCGGCAACCTGGGCTGTAGAGGACGGGATAGTTTAGTGCCGCACGTGCCGTGTGGTAACGGCATAGTGAAGGTCTTCTGTATCGCTAGCCAACGGGCCGTGGGACAACAGTAAGACGACATTTCAAAAATGTTGCTTAGGTACTCGAATTAACAAAAATGATTTAATGTTAAAAAGATGCTAGCTTCATGTAGGCAGCGTAACAGTGACATCTTTTCTTTCTGTAAACCTTTGTGTAACTGCGTTTGCTTAAAATAAATCATTTCACAACAATCCTGGGTTTGAATCCTGGGTCGGGCAACGAATAGGAAATGTGGTATTTCCACTTTACCAACAAAAAAAATGTTTCTCGGGATTGGATATGTGCCCGGTTGGCGATAGACTTGCCACTTATCTCATTGTGGGACTGGATGTGCCCTGGTTATGCATCTGCCTACCCCTTCTATCCCAGAAGGGCGTGAAGATACATACATTACATAACAGTTTAATTTAAATGTTAGGCGTTTGTAAATTGTATCGTAAGATTTTTGTTTACTTTATTAAACTTAATCATGATATGATTGAAATCTAAACCCGACAATGTGACATAAAGAGGTAAAACGGTTAGAAATACTGAACACTGAATATTCGAGAATACGATTCCGGTTCTATTTAAAGTCTCACCCTAGGCTATGTATTATAATATGTATAGTTGTTTAAAAAAACAAAAATGTGTCATTTGTTTGTTCGTTGAACTCACTCGATTGCATTAAATACTCCAGTATTCCGATCGAAATAGATTTTAATAAATTATAAAGTGTTTACAAAACGAACTCGACGAATTTCAATCATGTTTGTATGAAAGCGCATTGTAAACAATACTATTTTTCCCTCGAACACGACCAGTCTGCCACTTATTACTATTTAAAAATAATTGTTTGTGAATATTACTTCATTTTTATTTATGAATAGAAAATGAAATGCGAAATACCAATTATTGAAAAATATTTTTTGAATAAGTAATAGTTTTATAAAATTTCATCATTGACGAAAAATTAATTTCCTGAATCCTGATGAAACCTGTTTTATTTTTCGTTATTTTAGTAGTGATATTTAGTGTTGATTTTTCAGTAGCATTGTACCGTAGATTATTCACTCTTATGATGTAGTAATAATTAACCGCTTTATTTAATTAATCATTTGACTGCTTCTTTGGTCGAGGGGCTCGAGTACACGCCTAACACCTACACGAGAGGCTCGGATTAGATTCCGGACGGGGGCAGGCATATGTATGATGTACAGTTAGATGACTGCATTTCCGGGTCTATGTGTTTATTAAATTTATTCTGGTATCTATTTAAGTATTTCTATCTATTGATATTGTAGACTTACATATATAACAAAAACACATAACTTGCTTACTTCGGGAAAAGGTTCAATTTGTGTAACTTGTCAAATGATATTTATTGTTATCTATATATTAATACGTGAAGCAAAAACTTTAGACCGCTTTTTGCGAAAATTGCGCGACACGCAAGAGCAAAATATTTGGCACACTTATAGTTTATGTGTAGGAGAAGAGCAGAACGCTGATATTTTTTTATTGATAATGTTTGTAATGTGCATTAATTCAAAAAAGAAAACATTACACGTACTACCATGCATTTGGCACACACGAACAAATATATTGATGATAACGATAAAAGATCACAGATGTCGAACTATAAAGTTTGGAAACAAAGTAGTTGGTCTTGAGAAATGAAGATGGCGTTCTTATCAACAAGTTATTAAAATGTATTATGGTCGAATTTCGACCAATGGGCGACCACTAGTTATAATTACTGCATCATCTAAGTACACGGAAATATATGCATTAAGTAAAAATGAAACGCCGATTTTCGAATTTTTGTCAAATTATTACGAGGACTCTTCTGAATCACGACGTCCATAAAAAAGTGAAGTTTATTTATAACTTTCGGAATGAATACAAAAAACAACACATACGAATGGAGGACTATAGCTTTTCAGAGTCTGTTACATAAAGAGTCATAGGTACTAAACCCTACTACAAAACATATCGTTGGATTTGACCGACTCGTTCGTCGAAGGGTTAGCGCATATGCCTAATTTTAGCGACCACCGAGCGGCGACCGGCGAAAGTCTCGGTTGCGATTCCCGACAGTATCAGGCCTGTGTGTGATGAACGTGTGAAACGTTATCATTTCCGGGTCTAAGTGGTTAAGTATTCAATTTATTCTGATTCCCTTTATATATTCGTATCGTCGAGGGTCAGGATCACTTGTATTTTGTAGTTTTTCACAGGAATTTCATTATATTTTTTGACAATCTGAGTAAATTTTAATAAATTTTGTACAACATACTTTATTTTGTAGTAAACACTTGTACTTATCCACTTTTTACACCATCATCAGGGCTTTGAAACAAAAGATAAAAAGACTTTTCTTGATTCTTTTTTCTGCTTCTTCTTTTTTCTTTATTTAAGTGTATAATGGATAAATAGGTACAAGTTTTTACTACTGTTTGATCAAAGTGCGAATATTGTTGGCTCGAAATGGAACGTCACTATTTATTATTTTTCTACCCTTTTTTGAGCAAAGTGACAGCGACCGAGGCTGTAAACTTGAGAGGCCGCTGCCCCCCCGCACAGTCCGCTTAAGGCAACTGTAAGACAAGGAGCTATTCCTTTGCTTCCGGATAATCTTTAATAAAGACTTTCTTCGTCCGTGACGAATCCCTGATTAACCAAGTAAGAGTGCCGTGCATCCTGCTGAAAGCTAAGGTACTAGCTCTGAGCCAGGAGAGGAAGGAAATAAGGTTAGTGGTTGCTTTTATTTCGAGTTGATTGTTCGCACAGTGACCTTAGGACTCGTCAGTATTATCAAATTAACATCAATTTACAGTCCACAATAATCAATTTTTTCATGACTTATTAAGTTACCAGCGCTGGTTGTTATATACAACAACTACAAAAAAACGTATGTATACAATGGGATTTCACCAAGTGCCGAAGATAACTAGTATAGATTCAATTTTGTACAAACCTAGTCTAACGTTTAATTCGAGGTTTTGCAAAAAAATCGCCTTGCATATCAAATAAGATCTAAAGCACTATTCTCGAGATAGTTCTACATTAAATTCCCTATAATTAGAATTTGATGAGCCGTTGTAAACAGACAGTAAATCACTCGGCAGTGATCATCCATCACGCAGACAGTTGGAGAACACGCTGCGGGATTGATGTCCCTACAATTGTTATTATACGGTGGCACATCAAACTGGCCTGTTTACTGCCTTGTCTCAGATAAATTGAGCATAATGTCACACGTTTCCCCTTTTGTGTGTTTTTCCTAGTTTTGGTTTGGGCTTCATGAAATAAGTTTTGGCCAAATGCTTTCCTACTACCTTGTTTATTATTCACATATCAGTTTGTTTACAATTAAAATGTGTACTAGATAATAGAGATTTACAATAACTTCCTTTGGTCCTTGTTTAATGTCACCTCACATTTCCTGAAGCCACAACTGCAATGCTTGCTATTGTCGTGTTCTATTGAGCGGTTTCCGAAAGAGACAGAACATGCCAATTACATTGGACACGCACTATCACTAAGACAAGCTTCGTGACAACTCGCTACGGTTCAAATTTGACTTTTTTTCTATGTTATAGGAAAGCAAAGAAGCAGACGGATTTCCTGATGGTAAGAAATTCAAGCCGCCTAGAGACACTAAAGATGGTAATGGTGCGTTGCCAACCTGAGATCAGGATGTTAGGCCTCGAGCAAAGGTAAGTTTACCGGTTACCTTACCCTCCGAACCGGAACACGTCATGACGTTATGGCGGCAGGAATAGGTAAGGCGGTGGTACCAATCCGGGCGAGTCGCTGCGAAACTCTACCACCTAGTCAGATGTCACGGTGGTGATTAGTGATGATAAGCCTATGCTCGCCTTTTACGAGCTGCCTGGCAAGAAAAGCAGATGGTCTATTCTGCAAAGGAGCCCGGACCAACACGTGTTTTCAACGTGTTTTCTTTTTATTTAAAAACTAGCCGTCCCGGCGAACTTCGTTCCTCTCGTTCAGTTTGTACGGGAAAAATGAAAATGTTGTTTCTGCTAGTTTTCTCGCAGTTTTTTTTTTGTTTCTTATCTTTCAAACCTTCCTGGGACTTAAACAAATAATGCAAAAGAAAAATTAATCAAATCGGTTCAGCCGGTCTCGACTATTAGCGAGACTAAAAAACAGGAATGGATTTTTTCATGTATAGATCCAAGTCTCCTATAGTTATATACACTTTGAGTATAATCGACGTTCTGCCCAACCGACCTGCGCGGAATTAAAGGTGGAACATGAAGCCTTTTTCTGTCTGTGTGATTACATTTGTCTTGTATTGTATATTAATGTGTGGAATATTTAATTATCCCACAACTGCATGTAGAGTAGTTTTACACCGATATCTCGAAAAAATTAAAACAAGTGAACTCACGGGTAACATTTAGTATATATACCTAATGAATTTCTTTAAAATTTTAATGTCTAATAATTTGTTGAAGTTTGAAACAAGCAATCTTTATAAAATAATGTATACTAGTGGTCGCGCGTTGGTCGAATTTCGACCATAATAAATTTTAATATCCTGTTGATAAGAACGCCATCTTCATTTCTCAAGACCAACTACTTTGTTTCCAAACTTTTTAGTGCGCCATCTTTGATCTTTTATCGTTATCATCAATATATTTGTTTGTGTGTATCAAATGCAGGGTTGTGTGGGTAATGTTTTATTTATTGATTCATTGTACTTTATAAGCATTGTTATTGAAAAATATTAGCGTTCTGCACTTCTACACATAAACTATAAGTGTCCCAAATTTTATGCTCCTCCGTAAGCCCAATTTTCGTAAAAAGGGGGTCAAAATTTTGGCATCACGTATATAGGATATTCATTGCAATTTGAGGTTTTGTTTGTATCATGTATATAAACCTGTAACATGACTGTATTATTCTACCGCTATACAATAGCAAACTGTATGAAATACAAAATGAAATTCCTTGTTCAATGTATTTGTGTAGATTAAGTTTATTCTGTAATATTTTGTGCTATGAATTTTTTTTATGTAATAAAATGAAATACTGTTTTTAATTTCTATTTTTTTCCGTGTTTGTCCTAATTTCTGTGTAGAATAGAATATGTGCCTCTGTGACAGGCAGTCAAATAATTGGAGGCAAGCACGGGTTGATATATATTGTAGCCTATTACCAAAAGGACTATTGGTAGTGATAGGTGGTAGATGGCTGTACAGCAACTTGCCAGGGTAGCTCACCATCACCATCCTCGGTGGATTACTTACCTTTTCCTTCAACAATGATTATATAATGAATGTGTCAAATCGAAATTTCGGTTTCAAGAAGAGGGTAGCCCGTTGACTTGCACAATAGGCCTAATATCCCGACCTTAGGACAGCGACGCACCTGTAACATATATGGTTTCTCACAATCGACAGGGTCGTGTGCTTGTTCGCCGACTGTCACATAAAAATAAGATAGCAGCAACATTCCCATTTTGTTTTTTAAGTATGTTGAAATCGCCTCTGTGGTCAAGGATCGAACCTTGTCCCGGGTTGAGAAACAAAAAGAAATTGTGGTTTTTCAATTTCTGCCTCTGCCTACCTCGTCGAGGATATAGGCGTGAAGACACTTTAACTTTTTTAAATGTTCAATGTTATACCTATATCGAATAAAATTGAGTCCTTTTACCCTTGTAATTTAAATGATTTGGATTTTTAGTAGCCCTTTGAAAATAATCGGCTTTAGAGATAATCCTACGTAGGACATTCAAACCTCCGACAAGAAAAAGCTGTTTTATAAAACATCACTAAAGCTAGCAATTGAAAAATTTCGCATTATAAAATGCGTTCCAAATAAGATTAAAATGTTTTCAACTCCATGATTATTCTAAAAATAAATGTTCAAAAGAGATTCTTTATATGAAAATGAAAAGAGACCCTTCGTTTTCGAATAGTTTATTTCAAGTTATTTGTTAAAACATCGAATAGATTTGATGGATTTAAAAGAAATGTTCTGATGGCATTTCGTTTAAATTTATTTCATTTTCACAAACAGAGTCAGTGGTGAAGTAACAAAAATAAGTATGAATTCTTAATATTTCACACACATTTGTCTAGGCATCAAAACCCATCTGCTCGTGAAAAATTTTTTTATCTAAGGTGAGCGGAAATAATTTTCTGTTACTATTGTAGGCGGTAACAAAAAAAATGAAACACAGTTAGCCTTAAAAAACCTACCTGTGTTACCTTTAATATGTCAATGAATTAAATTTTTTATTTTTTATTTTTTTTCCTGGACAACTTACACAAAAAGAATCTAACCCCAAAGTAAGCAAATTATATGCTTGTGTTATGGGTATTAGTCAACGATATTAATGCAAAGAAATACTTAAATAGATACCAGAATAAATTTAATAAACACCCAGACCCGGAAACGCAGACATCCAAATGTTTATCACACAAATGCCTGCCCCCGTCGGGAATCGAACCCAAGCCTCGCGATTCGTCGATGCAGCTAGGCGAGTACGCTAGCCACTCGACCAACGAGGCGGTCAATAATGTGTGATAGACACAAAAATATTTAATTATACCAAAGTAATTAGTGAGTATTAGAATTTGACATTGTTACACATCGCAATATTTTAATTTGCGTACAAATTTCAGCATTTAAAAAATTTCGTTGTTCATATTTATAACAAGCTTCAAATTCTCTTTTCAAAAATTCAGACTCTTACCGCCTTATTAATCATTACAGACAGACAGTTTGATACTCCAAGTACTCCAAGGCTTAAGTTGAAATTATAGATTTGTTTCGATTTCATAATACTGGTTCTGATTCTATCTGTTTTTTTATTTTACGATTGTCTACCGGCGTGTTTCTAATTAACGGGAAATGAATGTTGAGAAAGCCAGGCAGGTGTGTAAGGATAGTGACATAAGGCACTCGATACTCTCTGTCTACACCGTTTTGGCGTAAAGATGTGTGTATATGTGCATATTGTACCTTATATATTATCTGTTAAGTGTTATTACCATAAAATAAGCCAAATTTAAACAAGTGCGATCGCCACTGGACTTGGGAGTCATGGCGATCCTTTTAGGAAATTTTCCTCATAAATTAAACGAGAGTGAACGGTGCGATTTCTCTGAGACGTATTTAAGGGCTGTAAAAAGCTGATAATGATGATTGAGTTAAAATAAAAGAGAATTTTATTTTCGCCAGTAATCGCTTGCGGGCACAAAAGCGCGTGAATTATTGCCGTCTTCGGCAGGCCGTGAATCCTGTGGTCCTGTAAAATATTCACGGAGCGTAGGACTTACTATTTATCATCCCCAATGTAGAAACCTCGCCCTTTTTTACATTGTTTGTAAATTGGGCAACGCTAAAAACCGAAAGGTTCACGCAAGCGAATTTGTATAAATTTCAAACTTTTGTTTTGCAGAAATGTATTATTCCGTTGGTAACTTTCATCGCAGAGGCGTCAGTGATCGTTACTGTAGTGTTCCAGTCTGGAGAGTAGATAAACTTACTATCGTAAGCTGCTTAACACCTAATTCACACCTTATTAATTCTATTACCGCCTAATTACGATAGTTGTTTTGTTATCGAAATGGAATGAATTAATGGTGGTGTGAGGTATCCAAGATTCTACCATGACGTAAGTACATATAAATGAACACTAGCAACTTACTATCTGCTTGGTTGGAAAGCAGTTTGCCCCTTGTCTGTCATAGAGTTAAGGTCAACACAGGTGTTGAGGACACAGGAAGACCTGTAACTTACGTGAATAATTCAGGTCAAAAGGGCTTCCAAAAATCATAAAGCAGTGTCGTACCAATTAACTCTCGCACGCGTTGACTTCTAGCGGAGTAGACGCGAGTAAGTCAAAGCAGAGAGGCGAAAGTAACTTTATGTAAATAATTCGATGATATTTAATATATTCTAGTGAATGGTTTGAAGTCTTCGCAGGGAATAGTATGAAAGGTGATTGTATAACAGCATAATGACTATCATTTCTCAGCGCTATAAGAAGAAGAATGTAAAACATAAAAAGAAGAATGCGTGAATAATGCTGCAACGGGGATGGTACAAAATATATTCTTGAATTGCCTCAGGCTTAGATTTTAAAAAATATAACTTTTGTTTGAGTTGCCGGGACAATAGGAATCTTTTAAATAATATATTTAGGCATACGGTTTAGGGCAATTACCCAAGTCCTCCTGCATAGAGTGTATTAGGCGACAGAAACCACATTGTGGTGGTGTAATCTCTCAAACACTGGGTAGGGAGGAGGCGTGCTTGTTCTTTTTTTTATGTATCATGTTTCCTACGACTTATTTGGGTTGAAAATCTGTTGCATAAGAGGGGCATATTTTAAATAAATACGTACATATCAGGCTGAGTTCAGATGAGAATATTTTACTTTAGCACGATATGTGCTGCCTCCGGTTTCATGCCAAGCACCTGTTTGGGCTATAGGGTGCGTACAACTTGTTTTGTCAGCGCCACCGCTCGTTGGGCCTCAGCCTAAAGTAATTTATGTGCTTTTGTAAAAAAAAACCTTCAAAACAGATTCAGATACCTCCACTTCACTTGTTGTAGAATGCTGAGCAAACAGGTATGTATCCGGCATCTCACTTATTCCTGCCACCTGATAACAGTTTCAAGTTTCAACCCGGAGGGTAAAGTAGAATTGCACATTAGGCTCGACTACAATCCAGCAACTAAAACCTAAAACAACTATGGTGGCACTAATGGTCTCTTACCGTAAAGAGAGCCGTGTGCTTGTTTACTGTCTAATACCATAAAAACCCGATTTAGTAAACGCCTTATAACATCAGTGCTCGCCATTGTTGTATTTCAGTTTCTTAATCGCCTGCTACAAAGTAGAAAAAAAACTTAAGTACTTACTAAAAAGCTAACAGAATTTTGTGATGAACCACATGACTGGTATCGTCGTCATAACGTCTTTGCTCCGGTCAAGTTTCGGTTTGGAGGGTGACAACAGAATCATAGGTTGCCAACGCATGACTGTAATGTTAACACGCAACATGCGTTACTTATCATCAAAAAACTTATCTGCTAGTTTGCAATAATCTGGTTACTTCCATCCACCAAGCCTGGATCCGACACACCCACCATGACACTGGTCTCGTGACAGTACTTACCACCCACCGAGAGCACCAAGACCTGCACTTACGGCTAGGTATAAGTAATTGTTGAGCTCTGTATCCTCTGTAGCCAACCAAGCTTTTCAGGAAATTCATCAAATTTAATACTTTCGTCAAATGTTGATCACGTTACTAATAGCTATTTATAGTAATGTATGCATTATTAAATATAACTCAAACATAACTAGTCTTATCACGATCACAACCTATCTTTTTATACGAAAATTCATATTGATTTGTTATGGAACAAGTAATCGCGTTACAAATATATAAAAAAAAGTGTGTGTATGTCAGCTACGACGCACGATGGGAGTTTTCTTAGTTTATTTAAACAATTAATTAAAAATAATAAAAACACTAAATAAAAGATCTAGCTGTTCGTATTTAAAATGTACATTATTCGTATATGTAAACGACAAGCTTACCAATTAACCGCATCCATGTGTTTTTTGGATTCTTCTTCATTAAATTATTCGACTTATGTCAATGTCATACGTAACTCGACTGTACATGTGTTTGTCTCTTTCTACGTAACGCCTAAACTTTTCGTGTTACACTTGATTTTACTCCTCATAAAATTTCCGTATCAGGCCTTATAACTCAAATCGTTTCTTGAGGAGTAAACTCCAAAAAATTGGATTGCGAACCTCCTCCTGTTTGGAGTCAGTTGTAAATATCCTGTATTTTTAATAATGTCCGGGACCAACACGTGTGATATAATAATGTGTTTCCGCAAAATAACGCCAGATCCAATAAAATGGTGAATTTATTACCTTTATAATCAATAAATTTGTGTTATCTAAAAGACAAAACCAGTCAGAGAGTATAAAAATGTGCATACCAAAATAACGGTCGTTAGGCGGGTGAGAGCCTGGCGCAAGATAAATCTAAATGTCTGGATACTCAGGTGTACTGAACTGATAACTAATTATTCCAGACAATTTTTACCCATCTGCAATTTTTAGGGTAGCCGAAGGGAATTTTTTGCAGTAACTTATGAGCTGCAAACTGAGATATGGGAGATACCCTGTACCATTGTTAAACACATCAATTATATGTATCAAATCTCTACATAGAGGCGCGCATGTACGGTTATCTGACTAATTTTTTTCGGCTAAAAATTTACATGAACATGTCAGATCAAAGTACGCAGGTTTATTTCTAGCCAGTAAGAGCATGTTTCATTTTACAGTACGGGAGTAGGGGTAGGGTTCATGATCCATCACAGAAAACTGTCTGGCATTTATCTGTCATCGACCACATATAAAGCATATAAACTATTAATATTTGATAAGCATGCCTATGATTAAATGAATGTAATTGTTATTTTAGCTTCTAGAGGCTAAACGCATCGCTGAAAAGAAAAGCCTCACACAACCAGTTTTACTTTTCACTATTTATTCTAAAAAGTCCAAAAGAGTTTTTTGACGACGTAGTTACTACACGTTTAGACTCGCGGGCTCCTCTACTATATGGGTTATGAGTTTCAGGGTTTATAAGGCGTGTCTTTGTATGTATGCAAGATGATTTGATTCCTGATTAAGTACTGCCTAACTGAGCCTAAGGGTTAGCTCCGTTTATAGCCACCGACCAACTGTGAAGCTAGTTTTCGATTCCCAAAGGCGATAGAGTCTCTGTGGTCTAGGGGTTCAGTTGTCGGACTTCTCTGCACGAGGTCCCGGGTTCGACTCCTGGGTCGGACAACAAGAATAAAATTGGGTTTTTCCAATTTCCTAATAAAAAAATGTTGCTCGGGATTGGATATGTGCCTGGTTGGCGATAGACTTGCCACCTATCTCATTGTGGGACCTAGTATCTTCGGCTAGTCGTGGGTGCCCTATCTCTTTGGGGATTTGGGCGTAAAGAAAAGCGATAGATCCAATCCAGTACTCTAACGTCAGTGGTCTTGTTGGTAATGAACCATAAAACCCGTACTTTGTTTTAACATGAGCTAGGCAAGAAGGCGTATAGTACTTTTTACAAAAAGACTCGCCCGGATTGGACACGGACCAGCACGCGACACACTTTGAGACAAATATTTTTTATGTGAGTAGTCGGAGAACACACCCACGGTACGGATTGATGGTAATAAGCAATCGTGGCCTATCAACACCATAGATGTTACATGTGCGTTGCTTTCCAGAAGTCAGGATAAAAGGTTTATTTCACAAGTATCGGTTACCCTACCCTCCAGACTGGCACATGGCAAAGTCATTATGGCTCATGAAATGGGTAAGATGGTAGATCTCTATCCGGACAAGTTGCTGCACTCTAACACCAGTGGTCTTGTGCATTTAAACCTGAGCTCTCCTTTTACGAGCTGCCTGGCAGAGATGCAGATGATCCATTCTTCGGACTCGACCAATACGGTGAAAAAATACGAGATAAAGGGATTTCTTGTAATGATTGTTTACGTCTCACCAAGATCGTCCTTATTTAAGATTTTTTTAACCGTCAAAAATATTCATGACAGTCACGTCATCAAAAATGTCAATATTATAATCAATACTGCCAACATAATCTTCATATTTATTAGAATTTTCCCCGTAAGAATACTTACGAAGGATGAACGAACACAAAGACCTCATTATGTACGACTTATGTAGCAGCTTACATTGTGGTTACAGATTGTATTACTGTTCTTGTTGTAGGGGATTACATAATGTTGCTTATATATTATTTAAATATACTATTACCTAAGTAGCTTTGTAAGATATTAATTTACCAAACTGTCAATTGAAAGGGTTTTATTTATACAAAAATAGAGTATTACCGTAAAAGGGGACAGATTTACTTCAAGTAACATACGGGGCAACAATAGATAACAAAGTGAAATAAGTAATAAGTACCTTCACGCCCACATCTCCGAAAAAGTAGGCAGAAGCACAAACAGAGCTAAAGACAACAACACAACTAAAGAAAACACTAGCCAAAGACAACAAAGATGGTAATATTACTAATCTAAGGATGAAATATTAAGCCTTTTGCTACAATTTTCCAATGAAGGATAGAGTCTTCAAAATTGAACATGACAATAAAAAGCCTTGACTTTGTCTTAGCATTAGGTTGGAGCAAGGAATATAAATACTCTTTAACAAGCTGAGGGTTGGGGGCTGCAGGACTATCAACTTGGTACATACGTCACGATTTCATTACAAATAAATTTATGCTCTATCTTTGATGATCGTGAGACTCTTCTCGACATCTGTGTGACAGATATTTTTTTTAAGATTTCCTTGAGTATTGTACATAAGCATCTTGACAGATTATAAGTTATATTTCTTTTGGCTCTCAAAAGAGTTTTTGTTAGAGTGTTTGTTAAAAGTGATTCCTTGCAAAAAGTATTTACCAGTAATTGTCATTGATATACAAGAATACATGATGTATGTTTAAACATACATTTAGCAGGTGGTATTTGTATTTTGGCACAGGTCCAAGGTAATAGGTACGTATACACTTTACTAACGCTACGTTGTCCCGTACGTTTTATTGGTGAGAAAATAAATAGCCTCTGGGATGTCTGGGAGCATTAGGATCTTGCTCTTAAACCATGTAATGCTCACTACGTGCATCGAAGTTTTGCGAAGTAAGCCAAAGGAAACAAAACATGTTTTAAATTATAAAACATATCGATAACATACGCAGCTTTACAAGACCTTAAAAGTTTATTGTAAATATTCTAATTTAACTGAACAAATGCGTTATTCACACTTATCATAATTATAAATGCAAAAGTGTTTGCTTGTTACGCTTTTGCGACTAAGCTACGGGACCGTAATTGATGATATTTGACATTCTTGAAATTAGAGATAGTGAAATTTCTTAATCTGTTGACCAATGACACAGAATCTATTAAACCGATTTTAATGAAATTTGGTAAAATTGTAGTTTATACAACCAAGCAACACTACTTAGTTACTTTTTATCTAAACAAGCAAAGAGGTGGTAATATATTTCGTTAACTTTGACCTCTTAATTATTCTTTTGTTACGTAAAATCTGCGCACAATATTTCTTATCTGTCCCTAATTTGGCCCCAAAGAGCATCTTTTCCTAAGCGAAAAGCGGTTGAAAAATGTCTAAAATTTCCCCTAGGAAAAAATTAAGACCTATATCACGCTCTTGAACCTGGGGGTTATAACTAGTCCTTTATAAAGAGGGCACTTTCAAACGTCAAACGCATATTCCATTAAATCCGAGCAGTTCATCAATCTAACCTACGATCAATCAACGAATGGAGCGCCATTATTAATACTTATGGAGGCTGATGGCGGAACAATCAATCGTTATGTTTGCAAATAACAATAACTGTTAATTTATCTTCGAAACCTTTGAAACAATGGCGTACTACGCCACGGTATAAGTTACTTCTCAAATCTCCAAAAACAATAGATCCCTTCTGTTTACTGATCATAATGAATTTGGTGTTTGTTCCACAAGCTTCAGAATCTGATTAACATGTTTTTTGAAGTTCTATTAAATATGTATTATGGAGGTAAATGTTTATTTTATACTAGCTTCAAACCAGTGCTATACTCGCGTGGCAATAACGTAATCTTGTTTTTATGTAAAACATCATCAAAGACTCTCTAGATGGTAGAGTTCCGTAGCGACTTGCCCAGATTGCTACCACTGCCTTACATATTCCTACCTCCTTAAAGTCAGTGTTTGCCGTTAACGTGTTCCAGTTAACGGATAAGATAGCCGGTAAACTTACTTTTGCACGAGGCCTAACATCCAGGCCTTGGGTTATTATCAACTTTGGCGTCTCTAGGCAGCGTGAATCTCTTACCATCAGGAAATCCGTCTACTGGTTTGCCTTCCATTACTATAACAAAACGACCTATAGTCATCATAGATGTTGTAGATGCGTCGATGTCCTGTGGCCGTAATGTTAGGTATATTGTGTTGGTCCGGGCTCTTTTGTAGAATAGACCATCTACTTTTCTTGCCAGGCAGCTCGTAAAAGGCGAGCATAGGCTTATCATCACTGACGTGGTGTTCTTGGTGTTCAATGCCTAATAGTCTGTGACCGATTTTGAAGTACGAGTACATAATATTCAATACTCTAATAAACAACTATTACAAATACAACTTTTCGCGTTCCGGAAATAGGACCGGGTAACAAATTATTAAAAGCCCAATTCTAAAATTCGCTGTAACAAAACAATTTCAATTATTATGAAAGTAACATTTTAATGAAATCCGAATTTCAAACTCAGTTAATAAATTAATCATGAATATAAAATAATGATT
Organism: Calephelis nemesis; assembly: GCA_002245505.1. Classification (NCBI taxonomy): domain Eukaryota; kingdom Metazoa; phylum Arthropoda; class Insecta; order Lepidoptera; family Riodinidae; genus Calephelis; species Calephelis nemesis. The sequence goes on from NJDD01008480.1 coordinate 141,505, forward strand.
AAAAGGATTTAAAACTTAATGTAATCACAAAAGACAGAGAAAATATAATCCATTAAGTACAATCCTAGCAGCGAAATAGACTTCGCTGAAGATAATAGTCAGATTGAACTGAGACTGCTTTTTAAATCCTATCTACACCCACTAAAAGTGCGATTTCTTAAAATCAATTCTGTAATTTGTTGATATTCTAAGTTTGGTTTAAATATATGAATTTAAAATGAACATAAAATTGTCAAAATTATTAAGTTGCTGCTTTTTTTTTAAATCCTAAAGTAAGTCAATTATATACTTCTGTTGCGGATAATCTAATACTTATAATAAGTAGATACTAGAACAAAAATATTGAACCATCGATATTCGTCAAAAACATGCTTACCCCCGTCGGGAATCAAAATCGAAACTCGCGGTTAATAGCTGAAGTTAGGTGTGTTTTCTTATCCTTCTATGAACAAAGCGGCATAATATGTGTTTAAATAAAAAAAATCTGTTGTTAAATTAATTGGGATAGATTGCAGAGACATGTTTCTTTTTATCTCACTTCAGATAGTAGGTAGTTATGATAATAGCAGTATCATTATAAGTCAAGATTGTGTATTTTTAACAAATAATATGGACAAGTTGTTGCAGATAAACAAATACACAAAATGTCTATGTAAAAGCAAATAAAATTATTTAATTATACTGGATTAGATTTAAGTGTGGATTTCCGCGAAGTAAAGCCTTCTTCTAACAATTATCAAAAATATCTATGTATCATGTCATAATAAATTTTTGTGAAATTGTGCAAACTTGTGTGGAACACACACAAGTTATACATATACAACGAATAAACATATTTTTCGTTTGAAAGCTAACGTGATCGAGATGGATCTTAAGTACATTACGAACAGGTTTTGTTATTGTTTTTAATTATATCATTATTCTTGAATTGAATAGTGAAGTATCTTCATTTCTAGTATTTTTTATAAGAATCGTTAGTTTATTTAAAAAAAAAGTTTTAAGCCCTGAAGTACACAGTGATAGATAAAAATATAGATGACCTCCTCTGTTATCTGTGTATCAAAATCGTTAATCGAAAGCAACAAATAATATGCATCGTCCGCTTGTTTCATGGCCACTCCCAAAAACGATGACACAGTAGTACGACGAGATGGGAGCCTTCACCTCATAATCTCGGAACACCAACCGCATTAAGTTTTATTGTGCGACTCCGTCTGCACGCAGCCTTCCATTTGTTTACCTACGCCACCGGATAACTGTCTTGAACTGAGCTGCCATCTACGATGTCAATTTTACCCCAGATTTCAAAGTGGAAATTTGTATCTCAATGTTTTATGCGACTGTTGCAAATTACTCGTAAAAGTTACTGTAAGTTGTAAAACAGTGCGTGTAACAAATATGTCAAAACACATTTCCGCAAATGAATGTGGGGTCACATTTTGGACGTACAGCTCGTTTTAAACTAACATTCGTTTTCGTATACTTACGGGTAATTAACCACTACAAGTTTTTTTATTCTACAGTATCCGTACCTATCAGAGCCCGGCAATTTACCACATTTACAGAGTTACAACTAAAGCTTCAGCAACAATTTTTTTTTTGAGAAACGGTTCAAAACTTTTGAACAATGAAATACCTAAAAAATATTTTTTATCCAAAGCAAAATACAAATTTTATCCAAATTTATACATAGTTATCACGTAACTAAAGCATAAAACTAGTTCCAACCGCCGTCGATTACAAGGTAGGTACTAGGTACGACAAGGAATGATAATTGATGCATTTTTGCGGACTGTTTTAAATAAATGTTTATGAAAGTAAATATTTCAATTTGGCAATAACATTTATAATGCATTACCATTTAAGCTTATATCCCATTATATAAAATTTGGCCGGTCCTTTTAAAGTTACTCTCTCTGTATGTCAAATGATGAAGTAACATAATTGCCACCAGTCGATAAAGTCATTACATCCCAATACTTTAAAGAAGAGCTTGCATCTTAAATAATATTTCGTTTGAACTTACATTAACCCTTGTCTCTAGACAAAATAAAAATTATTAAATTCAAAAACTTCTTCAACTTAATGCCAACGCATTAATTACCACACAGTTTCCCCCTAAAATAGGGAAATTTCTAAAGTTATAAATACTGTTCTCGAACACCGGTTTACCTAAAACATGGAGACGTACTGCTCCATTAGACAGAAAGCCTCTTAGTGCTGTCAGTTATTTAGTGAAAGTAAATGGTACGTGAGTGAACACCGTGGTGCTCTTAATTATCCAAATCATTCGAAGAATTTGTCATCTTGCATATAATCTGCTTGTACGATGTACGATAGGCAAACGAAATATCTGGCTCCCTTTCCACGGGCCAAAGCAAGGACAATATACTGGTGACATGCAAAGCACCAGCTATATTTTGAGAAAAGATTTGGAAGCGATAGCACTTTCGATCTATGAAGTATTTAAAAATTGTAAAAAATGAGTTTATAATTTTTATTCAACGCAAAATATAATGTGCATGGTTAACGTAAACAAAGCGTTAAACGGGTTCCCACCGACCGCAGTCTCATTCGCAGGTTGGTGACGTCGTACTCGTACCAGGTGTGACAGAGCGTGACAACAAGTGAAGTATTTTGTGGACTATTTTAAATGAATGTTTATAAGGTAAATATTACAACTTTTCAGTAATATTTATAACACATTAACATTTAAGTTACACTTATATAAAAATTTGGCCGGTCAATCCAAAGTAACTCTGCATAGTTTTGTCTGTTCTAAATATATCTTTTATAAGTTGGAACACAATTTATAAATATTGATTATCCTAATCACCCTGATATTAATATAATGGAACTGGTTGTTTAAAAATAGTATTATAAAAATTACAAGTCACAATTGTAAATTTTGTCTTAAATGGAATCCCACCAAACGCCAATGTTAAGAAGCATAGGAACTAGTCTTGCTTCAAAAAAAAATGTGTGCGTGTACTAGCGTACACTCGTAAGAAGTGAAGAAGTGAAACTTTTTTATGACGTTATTTTTCAAAAAATAATTTACTATATGCAACTTTACAGAAATTGGTTAAATAAAGTTTATTGCCAATCCCTACTCCGCTAGAGAAAGTATACTTCGAATCACGCGTGGTAGGGATAAGAACAAAGATGGCGCGTAACGGAAAAATGTGACGCGTAACGAAAAAATGTTACACAATTTTTTTTCCAACCCCGAAGTTTCACTTCAAAAATTAAACACTCGTTGAACACAAGTTTACATTGTCTAAAATTGTATTCTCAACCAATGAGATGCTGACACATCAACAACGTGTAGCGTGGTAGGTATTGGTATAGATGTATTTCAGATAATGTTTAATTACCCCGTATTGGTCCGGGCTCCTTTGCAGAATAGACCCCCTTTCTTGCCAGGCAGCTCGTAAAAGGCGAGCATAGGCTTATGGTCACTAACACCGAGACATCTGACTAGTTGGTAGAGTTTCGCAGTGACTCGCCCAGATTGGTACCACCGCCTTACCTATTCCTGCCGCCATAACGTCATGACGTGTTCCGGTTCGGAGGGTAAAGTAGCCGGTAAACTTACTTTTGCTCGAGGCCTAACATCCTGACCTCAGGTTGGCAACGCACCATTACAATCTTTGGTGTCTCTAGGCGGCGCGAATTTATTACTATTAGGAAATCCGTCTGCTTATTTACCTTCCTATAACATAAAAAAAACTATTATTTTGTTACTGCCGTATAGGTCTCATCAATAAATTTCCTGTTAGAAATTGTGTTGATCTCAAATTAATGTAGGTACATTCTTCAAATTAATTATTTTTTTATTTACATTACAATTTACTGTACATGTAATAGAGAATTGACAGCGAGAAAATCCAAATGTAAATATTGTACAAAACATTTACGTTCATGCAAAATACTCACATGGTCCTAAATCTCTAAAATTTACTTAAGAGACCCGTCTACAATTCTACTCTCTTTTGATAAATCTTTACAAAAATACGTAGTGAATTAACATCGATATGGCTTAGATTTTAAATGTTATGCACGGAAGTTATTTTTTATATTACATAATGTTATTTCATTAGATTAAAGCCTTGTTTGTACTATTAAGTGAATAAATAAAGTAATTGCGAAATTAGCCTAAATAAGTAATGTCATAAATAACAAATATTTAAACGTTTTAATATCGGAATCTCAAAATTTGTGTCGTAAAAAAACATTTTTATCATAAATAGTAAAACTCTTTTGCTCATCAAGATTTCAAAATTAATTTGTAATCAAACACATATTTCTGCCAATTAAAAAATCAGTAAACAAAACCTGTTTTTCATCATCATACCTGTACAAGTAAAAAAACCAAACAATTAATCCAATAAGCTCGTTAAAATTTTAATTGGTTTTGATAATAGCCGTATTGTTTACGAAACTCAAAATGTTGTCCTCTACCCAATATGAATTAATTAATAAACAAACCCACTATTCTATTAAGTTTTTGAAAAAAAGAACAAAACACAACCAAGACTACAATAACATAAAAAGTAACAAGAACTGCATTGAATAAATTTATTGTTATTTTGTTTTACTTTAACCTTAGAATTGAATATCAAAGACGCTAGCTAGCTTAGCGTAGCTAGCTTACAAGTCACAATAGAATCGGAACGCTTGTACATTTATTTTTTTTGCCCCCTTTCTAGGACAGGCTACGGCGACATTAGGCCAATCTGCCATGTCTTCGATATTAATTAAGTCTTTATTTCAGTCATTAGTCACTATTCACAAAGTCATGTCTGGGTCTTGAGAAAAACGGTAGCTTCGTTACTCAATCTCGTCTATTGAGATGTGGCGGCAGCGAAAAATACACGATACACTAATTGAAGTGAAACTTCTTTATCGGGGTTGGAAAAAAAAATAGTGTAACATTTTTTCGTTAGGCACCATCTTTGTTCTTATCCCTACCACGCGTGATTCGAAGTATACTTTCTCCAGCAGAGTAGGGATCGGCAATAAACTTTATTTAAATAATTTCTTTAAAGTTGCATATATTAAATTAATTTTTGAACAATAACGTCATAAAGAAGTTTCACTTCTTCACTTCTTACGAGTGTACGCTAGTACACTCACACATTGTTTTCTTTATGATTACTTCATTTGTGCATTTTCACTCAACAAAAATTATTCTAATTCTTACCTAAATTAACCAATTTCACACAATATTGTTGAGGTTCTTCCAATAAAACAAATCTTGCTTATCTCTTTGAATATATTTACTGATTCAAAATTGTACGGCGACTGTGGACTACTGCCACAACGAAACTTTTTATAAAGTTTTTTTAGTCGACATCAATATTTCTTTTAGCGGTCAACATAACATTGAAACGGATATTCAGTTAATTTAATTTACAATATCAGTACCGACAATTACTTTATGACAAAAACAAATGGTTTAAATAACAGCTAAAATAAATACTTGATTAATAAATACAATCCGATGTAGAACTAAGACAACATGATATAATTTAGTACGCAGCCCAAAAAGGGCTTTTGAAAAGTTAGCTCAATGGCCGCAGACACGAAAGGGCCGCGCCCTATCTGCCGCGCTCCATTCTTAATTCAAGTTTGTTCTAGTAAACTTCGTGTATCCAAATAATTTTTTTTGTGTGTAGCACACTATACAACCTGTAGTATTAAAAAGTTTGAAGTGTGTCAACATAGTAAAAAAATTTTCGGAACGAGTTGAGTGGGCATGACTTATTCATCCGTTGCGCTTTTTTCGAGTATGTTGTATGTATGTTGTCGGTTAGTGACTTGAAAACTTAGTGACTTGAAAACTAATACTAGCTCAGGTGTTGATTCCATTAGCACCAAAGCCGTCAAGTGCATAAA
>NJDD01008482.1:17991-47269 GCA_002245505.1 Calephelis nemesis
CCGGGTTACCTCACTGTATTACTAATGATAAAAGACAGCAGCAATTCTTCATGTGTTTATTCATTTGTTATAATTGAATCGAATATTCAATGTGATTTTGCTCGTATTTCGTTTCTCTGAGGTGATTAAGACCAAGAAGATATTTACTGTAATAATTAATTGATTGATTATTTCCGGAGCATGGGCGCCGGCAGCAGGGTGCAAGGGGGTTCAACTGCACCCCCCTGTCAGGAAAGAAAGTAGATAGAAATAATTAACTGACTCAACTTGCGGCAGAGTAATGCTTTTCGAGACTATGTATGTATGTATGTTTGTGTTCGTATGTGAATATGTATGTTCCTATACATGTTTATTTTGATGTTTTAAATTAGTTAATAACAGTACGTACAGATGGAGATGCACCCCCCTGAAAATCATCCTGTCGACGTCCATAAACCGTAGGGAAGTGTTTTTTTTTATGATATAGGAAAGCAAACAAGCAGACGGATTTCCTGATGGTAAGAAATTCACGCCGCCTAGAGACACCAAAGGTGGTAATGGCGCGTTGCCAACCAGAGGCCGGGATGTTAGGCCTCGAGCAAAAGTAAGTTTACCGGCTACCTTACCCTCCGAACCGGAACACGTCATGACGTTATGGCGGCAGGAATAGGTAAGGCGGTGGTACCAATCAGGGCGAGTCGCTGCGAAACTCTACCACCTAGTCAGATGTCACGGTGTTAGTGACGATAACCCTAAGCTCGCCTTTTACGAGCTACGTGGGAAGGAAGGCAGATGGTCTATTCTGCAAAGGAGCCCGGACCAACACGGGGTAGGTAACGTTGGCAAGGGCGGATCCAAGGGGGGGGGGTCATGACCCCACCCCCTGGGCAAGGTCCTAGCTGAGTCGAACAGTATATCCCAGAACAATTATTAAAATTATTTATTTGTTTATTTTTAAAATAGTTAAAAAACTATTATAAAATTCAAATTATTACATAAGACTTTCGTTGTATGTACTGTGTGAATCTAAGATGGATATCTAAGGAGAGTGGTCACGTAGGTTGCATTTCATAATCAAGTCACTCCGGTGCTACCCGAATGCAAAAAGAGTAATTGGAAGAATCTAGGCTTGCATAAATCGTGATACTGGGCACTCTGTACCTACTCCCTGTCAACTCCGAAAGGGACTTGGCCTAAAGATATGTACACATGAAGGTATGTCATTGATTATTGAAATAGCTAGGTACCTAAAAATTTACAATACTCCAGTTGTAGTAGTAACCGAGGAATATAGGTAGGCACGGGCTTTCGATAAATATTGAAAAATGTTATGCTAAAAATTATCCCATACAAAAAAGTGATTATTAATAAATACACTGACGTAAAGTAATAAATACACTGACGGTTAGTGTAGCGGCGCGAACGACAGAAAGTTCTTTTTCCACTCTCCAAAAATCCATAATAAAGTTTTCAAAATAAACAGGTTAGAGCATCAATAACAGAATAGTTTATTCAACATGTTTCCAAGTGTGAAAAATAGCTATTTGTCGTAAAATACGTGGGATAGCTCATTCGATCCAGAATTATGTGTAGAAAAATATGACATTCATATTGATAATAATACTTGTACATAAAATATACAAAAGTTATTGACGATTGAACTAGTAAAAAAGCTTTCTCGGATTTTTATTAGGCATAACTCAGAAACTACCTAATTCTAAATAAAGGTTAGTAACTTGCCGCTGACAATAGGTACCTACTGGAAAATATTCATATACATTAAAATTATTAAAAAACAAAGAAACTATTCTGTCGTTAGAAAACCTCAAACACTCAAACATTAAAATATTTTCCAATTAAAATAACGTGTAATGTAACCTTTAAGACCTCAATTAAAATAATACACTATCTACCTACACGCGTTCGATTCCCGACGAGGGCAGGCATTTTTATGATGAACATTTAGATGTATGCATTTCCGGGTCTGGGTGTTCCTTAAATTTATTTTGGTATCTGTTTAAGTATTTTCATGTATTGGAATCATTGGCTATCACCCATAACACGAGCATACAAACATGTTTACTTTGGGGTTAGATTCAATTTGTGTAACTGGTTAAAAAAATATGCAAATTATAACTACCATTTATATTTCTGATCTCCGTATTTACGAAAACGCCTTAAAAGTAGAAATTAGCCTCTAAAATAACTCTTAGCTTCGTGAAGCTCTTTTTTAAAATGTGTTGTGTAAAAATAGGATGACGCAATAAAAGTTTACAAAATATGTTTGTTATTTTGAAGATTACTTTCTTTTAAGTTTATATGTAATATTTTTTAATTATGTGTATACATGTATGTATGTATACACATACATCCATGTGTAGAAATATGTGTTTAATAAAATAATTAAATCGAACAATTTTTCTAAAATAAAAAAAAATATTGACATTATATTGTAACACTCACGGCCACACACAGAGACGTCAATTATCTTTTATTAAGTCATTAAGTCGATAATTTTTGAAACAAAATTTTAACTTAATAAAATATTGAATGTTATTTGACGTCTCTGAGTGCAGACCTTATTGATGCTTTACTTAGAAATAATACTAAGATTTAAGTATCTTCACGCCCAAATCCCTGAAGGGTAGGTAGAGACACAACCAGGGCACCCACGACTAGCCGCAGACAGTAAGTAACACAATGTGATAGTTAGCAACCTATCGTCAACCGGGAGCATATCCGATCCCGAGCAACGAAAGTTTTATTAGAAAATTGAAAATATGTATAACATTTGTGTTGCCCGACCCTCGATTCGAACCCGGTCCGGGTTCCATCTCCGGGTATATATAATTTCAAGAAGATTTACATTATGAGATATTACATATTATATAAGATGAGATTTTATTTTAAGATTTACTAGAATATTTAACATTCGTAAAAAAACATGCAAGTTTTTCTCTTTTTCAATTTTATCTTAAAATACTTTTTGTAAAGCCGACTAATTACCTACAAATTAAAAGTAAAGCAAGCCAGACAACTGCATACAAAACTTTCTTTGGATAGAAATGACCCGTTACATCTTTACTTTTTTTCCTACGACTTACTTAACAGGAAAGAAGGTTATTCAATTACAAGAGTTTCAATCAAAAACACTCACTTTACTAACTTTAAATCATTAACTCTAATTACTAAAAACGCAATGTATACACATAAATGTAATGTAACATGTTAGTCATTGAAAAAAAATAAGTTCGTATGTTAAGTATCTTAACGCGCATATCCTTGAAAAGTTAGGCAGGCACGACCAGGGTCGGACCGCTAGACTATAGAGGCGATTAATTATATATATTTTTTCGAAATTTGAGAAAATGTCTTGAAAAAACTTTGAAAAATCTTGATTTCCAATACAACAAAATTGACTTAACATTTTCAGAAAATTAACAAAGTTTAAAAAAACGTATAAAATTTAATAAGGTTAAAAGTTATAAAATGTTTATGCCACACCGTCACACTACTCGTTATTAGGTTGTGAAAAAATATAAAAACAATATATTTCCATCGAACTAATATTGTTCTTTGAAACCTTGTAATTTGTTATTGATCATTTAATTTTGAATTGTGAATTAATAATTCACAATTAAAGATCTTAAGTTAAATTTGAGATGTTGTAAAACTATGGTTAACCTCAAAAATGCTATGTTTTTTTTACATTGAACAAAAATTACTGAATATCACATTAGAGATGAATCCCACTTTGACTTAACCTCGAGTTCAGCCTAGTTTTCCCCCACATTGGTTCAGGTCTCCTGTGTAGAATAAATCTCCTGCCTTACTACCAGGCAGCTGGTCATTTGTTAGAGTAGGGATCCACTGCCTTTCCTATTCCTTCCGCCCATAGCGATAGTGTCATGTTCCGTTTAGAAGAGTAGAGTTGACGGTAGACTTGCACAATTGGGCTTATACTTCGGCCACAAGACAACGAAGCATCTATAACATCTATGGTGTCTACAGGTCACGGATTTTCTCTTGATAGTTAGAAGAGTCCTCTAATGATCGCTATTTTGCAAAAAAAAAGTACGTGATTAAAAGACAAAGAATATGAAAGATACGTAACCCTGACACAAAGGCTGGATCCGCCCTTGGCCGTTGGACTTGCACCTTTGGCCTAACAACCTGCACACAGGACAGCGACGCACCCACAACATTAACTCCTTACGATCGTTTCTTGCCATCAGGGAAGCTGTGTGATTGATTGCTGTTTTATCTCATAAAAATAAAAATAAATATCTATAATAGTATCCTAGGTAGTTTGTCCATCAGACCTACCATCCCGGCCACTGGACAGCAATGCTCCTATAATAACTGTGGAGTCTTTATGGCAGCTGTTGTCTTTTTAACCAACGCTAAAAAAAGGAAAAGGTTCTCAATTTGATTATGTTATTTCTCGTCATGTATGTTTGTTACTACCACATTTAGAAAGACACGTCGTGATTTCGAGGTCGTACAATATTAGTTTTACCATGAACCGACAAGTGGTTTTGAGGTAAACTGTATGTATTATTAAATGTAACTCACAATGTACTAGTCTCTAATTTTTTTTTAAAGTATCATATCCTCGAAGACGTAGGTAGAGGCACAACCAGGGTACCCACGACTAGCCGAAGATACTAAGTCCCATAACGTGATAGGTGGCAAGCCTATCGCCAACTGGGCACATACCCTATGCCGAGCAACATTTTTTTTATTAGAAAATTGGAAAAACCCAATTTTCTTTTATTGCCCGACCCGGGATTCGAACCCAGGACCTCATGCAGTCAAGTCCAACAACTGAATCGCTAGACCACAGAGGCGATTAAAAAAACCCAATTACGTAAATTACATAACTGAGATGTGGTACCTAATAAAATATTTGACTCAGTTTTTGCAGTTTTACTGGGCTTAAATACTCTCAAGAAACGTGTGCTGGTCCACCGGCTTATCAGAAAAATTAAACATATAATTTTTATGAAATTGTTTTATTTCTGCGTCTTGATATCACCGAATATAATGATAATAATTGTTACAAAGTCAACTGAAGTTAATATCGAGAAAGAAAAGGAAACATGACTGAAAAACCTCATCCAACTTCAAACGAGATAACCACTGAACTTTCTGTATCTCACGATCGATGTGTATTATGTATTTTAACTAATCATTTGAATGTGAAACATTTTTAAAACTGATTTTTTTTAATTAACCTACAAAATCACGATCGTCAAGATTGTGTCTCCTTTTGCGTCATGACTTGTTTGCAAAAGGAGACCATCATCTACCAGGACTTGTCACTACCATGGCTTTGACGACGCTTTGCAGCGAGAGGTCCTCTCCAATGACCGCTGAGAGAGCACGCCGCTTTGATTCCCATGCGACGCATTCTCCCAGCGTGTGAGACGCCGTATCTTCTGGCGCTCCGCACTCGTGGCAGGCGGTATCCGCGCTTGTGCAGATATTTTTTTTTGTTGTTAATTACGTCTCCAAAACTGAGATATAACTTTTATAATAATATTAAATTAATCCTAATGAAATAAACATTTTCTAAGCTGACCTCCTCTAGATGTAAACACACCATGCTAAATAAATGAATAACAAAAAGCGACTTGGCGCCGTTCTTAATCCTTAATAAAGTTTTAATACCATCAAAACAAAACAGTTTTTCAAAACTGCTTTTGATAGAAGGTAGGGAACCACCCGTTACCCCCGTGTTGGTCCGGGCTCCTTTGTAGAATAGACCATCTGCCTTCCTTGCCAGGCAGCTCGTAAAAGGCGAGCAAAGGCTCACCGTCACTAACACCGTGAATTCTGACTAGGTGGTAGAGTTTAGCAGCGACTCGCCCGGATTGGTACCACCGCCTTACCTATTCCTGCCGCCATAACGTCATGACGTGTTCCGGTTCGGAGGGTAAGGTAGCCGGTAAACTTACTTTTGCTCGAGGCCTAACATCCCGGCCCCAGGTTGGCAACGCACCATTACCACCTTTTGTGTCTCTAGGCGGCGTGAATTTCTTACCATCAGGAAATCCGTCTGCTTGTTTGCCTTCCAATATCATAAAAAAAACCACTGAAGATATCCAAACTAGTACATCGGTTAACGGTTTTTGCAATTCGACAGTAAAGCAAAATGTCGTCCCAAATTAGTTCTTATGTCAGGTAAGTATAAAAGTCTTACGATTGTGTAATCGTGACACGGGTCTAGGTATTCTAAAATTTATGTGTGCTAATAGTTTTGGAGAATCAATATAATTATGTAAAATGTTGTAAAAAAAACATACAATCTGCTATATCGGCTTCGGCTTTGCAATATCCTTATATTATGTCAAACAATATACGAAAGGTTTTTGTACATTCTCAATACGATCACGATGAGCTTGATATCCCGGGTTCCAAATTAAACTATAGTATTCTAAAATTGTACGAACAATACGCTTTTATAGTTAACCAAGAATCCTTAAATATTGTCATTCATCTGCCGAACGTTGGAAATACATTTTGCAACAATTCAAGGATCGCCAGCATAATATCTTAAATATTTTTGAAGAAATTGGATTAGTCTAGAATATATATATAGTTGTGTAGAGAGATAGTTAGAAAGAAAATATATAGGACTAATAACTACGTTGAAATTTGGCATATTAACTTAAGAAGAAAGATAAAAAAAGCATTCAATACTTGTTGGATCTCCTTGTGGGATTTAGAAAAGACGCCGACTCCAAACGCATGCCAAACAACGCCTATCTATCAAGAAAATGACAAATTCATGCAAAGCCCAGTTAAGCTTGCTTTACGAATTTATTATCGTATGTCATTTTCTAGAAATGGTTAGCTAAAAGCGTGTATACGCGTGTGTATTTTATAAGTATTTGGACAAATGTTTTCACAAGTTAAAGTCTTTGAATATGGGGATGCGTATGGGTGACCAAGTGATGGATTTATGGAAATGATGCTGTACTTTTGTGGTCTAACCATCTGAGCTGCAAACACTGGTCACAGTTTTGGAAGGTTATTGTAAAGAAAGGGGTTTACATTTGAATGCGAGGAAAACAAAGTTACGGTGTTTGAAAGAGACGAAGCCAGAACGATTGAAAGAGTGTTATTAGATGATGTAGTGCTAGAACAAGTGAATGAAATTGTATATCTTGTTTGTGCTCATAGCAGCGGTAGAAGAAGAGTATGTGCAGGGAATAGTATGAATAGAGCGCTGGGTGAGCTATTTCAGATCGAGATTTTGAGTCATAGTGCTAGATTTAAAAAAGCATAAAAGTAGGATAAATGCCGTCAAAACAAGAGTGCCTCGGAATATCTGTGGTGTTGCAATCGCCTACCGCATTCGTAACAGTGATATTCGAGAAAGTGCGTGATTGAAAGAAAGTGTTGGTGTTAAAATGAGAAGAGCTATGCTCCGCTGGTTAATTATTAATTAAAAAAAATACTAATGAAAAATGGACAAATCAGATGTACAGTGCGAATGTGGATGGGTACCCGGGAGACCTAGGTTGACATTTCATTCTGCCTAACCTGTAATGGACTTGGCGTGAAGATATATGTGTTAATAAAAAATATTGGTACCTACCTGATTCATTTATGTGAAACAACCTAGATGATTTAACAGTACAAAGGGATTTATTTTTAGTTTTCTTTTTTTTGTTTCTAAAATTTACTTTAAATTCTTTTGTACGCTATGAAAAGCGGGACAGGTTATTTATGTTTGCCAAACGTGTTTTTAATTTATCTAAGTGAATTACCCCAGGTGTATTAAATGTAAGTAGCGGCAATTTTAATGCACTCGGGCGTTTAAAGTTTCCTTAAAACCTATTTAATTCACCTAGATGTAATCAGGTGTATTAATTGTACGAACCCGAAAATGGCACGTTTTCGTTGTCATCATTGCGATTGAAAAACATCTTATCAGCATTTTATGTTCCGACCCAATGTTCATCGCTATTTTGCTTTTGGCAGATAATAATACATTATGTTATGAACGTATTTAAAATAATTTTGTACTAGTAAAATTTCAGAAAGATTAGATCTCTTTAAACTCGTCACAAGAGCAGTCGGTTGTTAGCTAGTACCTTTGATACATACGCTAAAATTAATAGGAAAACTAATTTCTACAGTTAAATCATGTCGCTGGTGGAATAGTTAGATTGTAAGTCTAAAGCGACGAAGCACTTACGAGGCTCAGTTTTGATTATCAGCATAAAATCTTACTCGGCCAATGGCCAACCTAGTCTGATGGGTTTTTTTTCGAAAGACAGGTCACTATTTCGATTTGGTCCCATATTAGTTTTATCATGATCCGACTACTGGTTTTTGAGTTATGTATGCATTATCAAATGTAACTCAAAATTATCTAGTAGTATGTTGATAAAATTTATGTGAGACCGTTTCAGAATCATTTAGTATCTTCCAGCAGTTTCAGCAGTTGAAGCAAAAAAAAATAAAATTAAGCAATCTCAGAATAGGAGCGTCGTGTTTGGGGTAGTCTTCGAAGGTGGCAAAGTGATTACTGGAAAAAAATTATCTTCAAAAGTATCTATCCCCGAAGAGGTGGGCAGAGGCACAACCAGGGCACCCACGACTAGCCGAAGACACTAAATCCCACAATGTGATAGGTGGCAAGCCTATCGCCAACTGGGCACACATCCAATGCCGAGCAACTTTTTTTTTATTATCAAATCGGAAAAACCAAATTTTCTTTTTTGTTGACCGACCCGGGATTCAAATCCGGGACCTCATGCAGACAAGTCAAACACCTGAACCGCTAGACAATAGAGGCGATTTGTTTGTTGAAAATATCAAAATGAGTACAAGTTTTGTGTACAATTTTTTTCTGTCACAGACGGCGGTGAAGCGCAAGTCAGTGAAGACAATTGCGATTCGAGTGACCTGAAGACATGCGTGGATATGACGCCGCGGACCCCCGTGGGACTACCGCGGACCAGGGACGAGCTGGATGCACATTGTCTGTCAGTAAATGAATTACTGTGCCAGTAAGAAGACGAAGTGCAGAAGTTTAAATTTTCAACTTTTATAGTTTAAACATACATACATATCTTTACGCCACGATATTTTTGCAGAGCTGGCAGAGATTATCGGTTGACGAGTGTCACGATACCTGCAGTCTTAACAAACAATAACTTTTAACAAACGTTAAAAGAAGAAGGTAATAGAGAAAAAGTTACCCTATTTATCCCGTATTGGTCCGTGCCCGCTAAGCAGAATAGACCATCCCTATCTCTGCCAGGCAGCTCGTAAGAGCCGAGCACCAGTCAAGTAGTATGCTGTGTAAGAACTTGTGCAGATAGGTATCCACTGCTTTTTGCTTTATTATTGCCGCCAAATGACTGTCATTGTCACTGAGGGTAAGGCAATTGGTGGACTATTAGTATAATGGCGACGTTCAATACAATGTACCGTCGATTGTTTCAAGCAATTAATCGGTTGTTAATTTAAGTTGCATAAAGTTTATCATTATATCGTTACAATATTATATATAAACAATATACACCACTATTTTATTTTATTTATCTTGTTATACACATCAAACATTGAAAATTTAATTTGCCTTTCTAAACCCGTTGAGTTTGATACGTAGGTTCAACAAGTTAACATTTACAAATTTAAAAATGCCTAAAAAAATGTATTCAAATACAAAATACTCTTCAAAGAGGCAAAGGAATTTCCACATTTAACAGTATTAATTAAAGGCAAAGAAAGATATTTTGAACAACTTCAAAATCTCTTTGATTTAACGAAGTCAGTCGAAAACGATGTCGAGTCAAGGGAGTTATTTTTGTTACAAATAGGCAGCAGATATCGATAACTTTCGAATATCATTTGAAAAATGTGTTTTCGATATGAAATTCAAAGTAATTCTAAAGCATCCCTGTTAAAACACGAGTTAAAGGGTTCTGACGATTATAATCATCGTGTTCAAACCTATTAATAAATAGCAGTTGTAAGTAATAGGTAGTACATAATTAATATCAAATCTTTATCATTTATTAATTTTCAGTTTTGAAGTAGGTTTAATTAACGTAGTTATTTTTATTTAACACTTTTTAGTTTATTGCTGATAAAATTTAATAACAATAAATATCGGTGTAGGTGAAAATAGGTAAAAAATGCTCATAAAATAAAAACGAATGGGCCCACTTGAATCAAACTTTTATGGGACCAATTCGAAACTATTCCACAACAAACAAAAAAAGAATTACGTAAATCGGTTCAGATACCTCGGAGAAATCGGTGTAAATTAACATAAAAAACCAGTCGCATTGATAACCTCCTCGTTTTTTTCAGCTTGGTTAAAAATAGACCGAAATAGCTTCGAATTCAGACCTCGCTTATCAAAATTAGAATTATTTTATTTTTGGCGGTGAGATTGAAAATTTCACAACATTTTACGAAACCTTTTCGTTGCTTCATAATCAACAATATATTCCTGAATAAGACAAATTTCATTAAGTATTTAATATCATGTACTAAAGGTCCAGCACAAAATATTGTCAAAATTGTACCAATTTCCGGTAGCAATTACGAATAAGAATGGCAAAGTTTACTCGATAAATATCAAGATAATCTGTATTAGGATAAAATTTTAAACTTTGCGCCGTTTATGAAGGAAAGTTCTAGTCATTTAAATAATTTTATCGAAACATTTGAAAATTCATTTAAGGCAATATAAGCACTTAAAATAGAAAATTTATAATTTTAAGATTTAGGCTTTATGACGTATGTTTTACGGCTGATGTATCCAAAATGTACCATCAGACTATGATAAAAAAAGTGGTAGGATATACTAACATATCTCTAGCGTGACTCCCCTTTAGAAATGGTGCCTACTGCCTATCTATGAATTAAAAACAAACACTTAGGTTTCGTAGTGGTCTTCGTAGTGCCCCGTTCGCACATTACACAGCTCGCACGTGATGACCCGACCAAACCTGCCTTACTAGTTTTGATGGAAGGTTTCTTTGTTGATGACCTGTGGCCATGCCAAACCTACGCTAAAGCTTGTAAGACCACAAGCGGTAGTTTTAAACCAAAACAGGGGACAAGTAATACGCCGGAACTGTTAAACGTATACTGTTAAATACACTCAGATCAAACACACAAACAAAATTTAAAAATGATACTTTGCCATCACTTAAAGTCTTAGGTTTAACCTTACTGCCGTCGTGTGATATGTTTCATAAAATTGTACACTGACAGTTCTGTCCATTAAACGATCGGTATTAAAATAGCTCCCGAGTATATACGTTCCATTAGGTTTCATATCTCCTTGCACATTTATTGCCAGATGCATTATGCAAGATCTAAGGAAGCTAGGTCTAGGATACGATGAACGATAAATGCAATCAATTTATTAGTAATCTGCCACTTCTAGCAGGCTCGAAGATAGATTGGCATCTCCTCATAAATACATTTAGCACTGTATACTTAATAGCGTTTTGCTTTTGTGATATCTCATCTTGTGGCTACCTGCGCAGTGAAGTCAAAGATGGCAATGTCAAATCAAAAATTCTTATAAGTAAAAATAAAGTCGCACCGTAACACCCGGTTTTATCTATACCTCATTTGGAATTAATGGCGGTGGTGTTACTATCTAAATATCTCAATTTCGTTTCTCAAAACTTTAATTATTTACTTCATGCATTTAGTGACTCAAGCGTTGTATTATCCTGGCTTCAAATACCTCTATATAAATTAAAAACGTTCATATCTAGTAGAGTTAGGCTATGGTTTACAATGTATCAGTAAAGCAATCAGAAGTTACTTGTTGTGTAAATTACTGAACGGTTAAATCATTTCAGTAACTTATAACGCGTTTCAGAACAGTCCTTACATTATTTTTATATGTCGAGCTGTTACTTAAGGCCCCATACTCAGTCAGCCAGAAGAGCCAATCACCGCGCTCCTCCGTTCCATGATTACTATGAACAATGGCGCTATAAAGTAAACGTCTTAAGCGACAAATCAATATTTTTGGCACTATAAAAGTAATTTGAAAAAAAAATATAAAAACTGAAACACTTATCTTTTAGGTATAGTACTTATCTATGTTTACGTTAAATCTGGTGCCGATATTTTCATAATTTAAGTAGACATTTGCGTTTTGCTTTCAAAAAAGGGTTAACTTTTTTATTTATATTTCTGTCAAGCAAAGTGAAATGAATCGTGTTTTGGAAACACTAGTCTAGTAAAACATTTTCATGTTAATCTTGTGTATTTTTGTCAGCAAGATCCATGATTGCTTTGTATGAAAAAAACAGTAAACTGCTGACGTATTTTAGCGTATATGGCCCCTTAACGCTTAAGACGCTGACAAGTGGCAACAATAATCAATATTTGGGTTCCGAAGCACGGTTTTGTAAAATTAACCATTGTTGTTGTCTAATATTTTTATTGAATTACATATTTTTTATCAAGTTTTCAGTTAAAAGATATTCGTGTTATTAATTAAAACAAAGTTTGTCAAGCAACTTTAGTTTATGACGATAAAACCAAATAAAATTCTTTGCATAATTTAAGAATGCACTTTTAACGAAACGTAAATGTCATATTATGCCTTTTGGCAAGTGTCAAAAGACAAAATGAAAGGCGAGAACAGTATGCTCGTATATATTTCCAAGTGAACCAATGAGACTAATCGGCAATAGTAGGACTTGCCACGTAATATGGTTTGACCTGGTTTATGAATTCCTTTAACGGTGACTTTTTCCATTCGTCAGGAAAGTAAAACCTTCTTTATTGGACATTGACGATATTTAGCACACATTATATAACTATAGGCGTAAATTATTTTATTACTTTATTTGAAATTTTGTTATCTAAAAAAAAGTATCTTCAGGCCCATGTCCCCGAAGAGGTAGGCAGGTAGTCGGAGATACTAAGTCCCACAATGTGATAGGTGGCAAACCTATCCCCATCCGGGCACATATCCTATCCCGAACATTTTTTTTTATTAGAAAATTGGAAAAACCCAATTTTCTTTTTGTTGCCCGACCCGGGATTCGAACCCGGGGCCTCATGCAGTAAAGTCCAACAACTGAACCGCTAGACCACAGAGGCGATTTTATTGCTTTACTAGCTATAATACCCGGCTTCGCCCGGGAGTTGATATGAGATTACGCGGTAGTTCACAATAAAGGCTCACAGACGACTTTTCTTCTCGGCTTCAAAATCGAGAATTAATCAAACACACTATTAAAAATACTCACACGTGAGTTTTATTTTATATAGTGATAATGATTACTTTTATTTTTATTACTTTACTTGAAATTTCGTTATCAAGCTTTGGTTTTTTGTTATGTAAGTAGGTTATGTACACTTCTTTGTGATCTCCCCCCCCCGTGATCGTGATTATCCTCCGTGTTAGTCCGGGCTCCTTTGTAGAATAGACCATCTGCCTTCCTGCCAGGCAGCTCGTAAAAGGCGAGCATAGGCTCACCGTCACTAACACCGTGATGTCTTACTAGGTTGTAGAGTTTCGCAGTGCCTGATCCGGATTGGTACCTACCTATTCCTGCCGCAATAATGTCATGCACGTCATGACGTGTTCCGGTTCGGAGGGTAAGGTAGCCGGTAAACCTACTTTTGCTCAAGGCCTTACATCCCGGCCTCAGGTTGGCAACGCACCATTACCACCTTTGTTGTGTCTCTGTGAAAAATCGTCTTTTTCTCTTATTCTGTACGAATTAAGAGTCATACACTAAATAATATTATTTAAAAGAAATTGGTTTGAGAAGCAATTAATCACAAGCACTCTTATCCGATCAATATATTTACCAACAGTATAGTACTTACACTTTTCATACAATTTACTTTACTTTCTTTCCTAATACAACTCTTACCTAATAATAACCTTTTTCTACTTTTATGAATACCCAATGTCGCCTTTTCACTAAAAGCTCTGCGATTTATATACACTGATATTATCTTTAATATTATTTAATACTCAAAGGATTTTATTAAAGTAAATAATAAATTATATGAAAGGTTTGGTTCCTCATAAATGAGACTACTTTTGTAGTTTTTTTTCCATTAAGACGGTTTCAAAGCATGCTAAACAATTTGCATTAAATAATAAATGGAAAGTTATGTCTTTTCTTGGAGTTTTTTGAATAATTCTTGGCAGTGCAATTAATAGCCCACCTTGTGTCCACCAATAATAAATCGGGTTTGTTGTGGTATTTATAATTTTATTATTATTAATAGATGTCAATAAAATTTATTATTTACAATAAAATATAAAGATTAATTTTATTTTTAAGAAATATTAAGCTGAAAAAAAACAATTTCATCATGTGACAGTGAACGCCGATCAAAACGCGTTACGTCACCGAGTGCGTCCGCCATTGTTGTTGTTGACGTTGTAAAACAAAACAAAGTATCAATTACCAACTACGGTTTGTTTTGTTTTGCACTGAGTGACGTCATTTAGAACGCCATGATAGTTTAGAGCGTTTCGCGGCAAATTCGTACAGGTTTATAAAAAACTGAAAATAATAATGTTACTCATCGATTTTTGAAAATAAATTCAGTTATTTCTGTTCAATATCGATCAAAGGAAAGAATCAATCACTAAATACATTTTTGGACACAAGCCTATTATTCGAATCTATCTCATTAATAATTTATAATAGCATGATTTAACGCCATACTGCTGTCGCCAAAATCTGACAAAAGAAGATTAAGTTCTCTGAGGTGCATGAGTCTACGAGCAAAGGTGAAGGTAGTAGCGGTGCTTTCTTCGAAGAACCGGCGGTGCACAAAAAGTGGTTTTAGCGGTAAGAGACCGGCATCATCATAATCATCACCAGGAGAGCTGCGTGATTAACTGTGTCTCCCTATTCTCTACGTTGCAGTGACTAATACCGTCTTTATGCCGGATTAGGTGTGTAAGGTGTCACTAATCTAATGGACGCTTCACTCTACCACCAAATGCCAGGACATGTAGGAACAGACATACTATAAAGCTATAAAGTATTTATTTTCTTACAACATTTCAAAAAACTGAGCTACTTTAAAAATATTGTGTTTAGAAATCGAATGTTATTTAATATTCTGTGTGAATACAGCCATGAGCACACTTCTCGGAATGATGTAGATCAGCTCAAGTATTCTATTAGAATATTCGCATAACGGTTGAACGTGCCTTAGCAACCACAGATGATATCCTCGACCGACGCGGTCAGCTGAATTCCTGAAACTTAAAGGTAGACTCACGTAGCAAGTGTCAATAGCATCAAAAGCACCACGTCGTTAAAACACCTTTAAAAAGGTGCGCACGGGCTGGGTTGGCAACGCACCATTACCACCTCTGGTGTTACTAGGAGGCGTGAATTTCTTACCATCAGAAATCTGTCTACTTGTTTGCCTTCTAATATCATAAAAAAAGAAATAATATGCAAATCATTTTATGATTAAATGCACTCCCATATCCAAGAAATACCAGCTATTTGCCCCAATTTCATCAGCGTTGAATATGTTTTCATACAAAATATTTCACCCCCATTATTACTACATAGTATAAAACAAAATCAATTCCTCTGTCCCTATGTCCTATGTTAATATCATTTTAATATGCAAAAAAAAAAACATGATAATCGGTTCTACAGTTTAGGCATGAAAGCTTAACAGACAGACTTTCGAATTCAAAGTACTAGTACGGACAGTAAAGTACTTAATATTAATATGAAATTTTGAAGAATAGACCGTCTGCCTTCCTGCCAGGCAGCTCGTAAAAGGCGAGCAAAGGCTTACTGTCACTAACACCGTGACATCTGACTAGGTGGTAGAGTTTCGCAGTGCCTGATCCGGATTGGTACCACCGTACCTATTCCTGCCGCAATAATGTCATGACGTGTTCCGGTTCGGAGGGTAAGGTAGCCGGTAAACTTACCTTTGCTCAAGGCCTAACATCCCGGCCTCAGGTTGGCAACGCACCATTACCACCTTTGGTGTCTCTAGGCTGTTGAAATTTCTTACCGTCAGGAAATCCGTCTGCTTGTTCTGCCTTCCAATATCATAAAAAAAAGACTTACGAATTCAAAGTATTAGTACGGACAGTAATAGTACTTAATAATAATATGGAATTTTGGATTCAATCAATCAAAAACGCATGCAACACACATGTAATATTTTAATACAATAAAAGAGAAACCTCGCAAAGATGTTTTGAACTTTCAGACGTTCGTTAGCCAACAACGCTTACCTTTCTATCTTAGACAGTTTCTATTTAAGTCTTGAAATCTGAAAAGTTTATCCTAAAATTTGGTTTCGGAGTAGTTTTACTTGTACTGCAATCAATGTACATATCAGTTCCTACTAATTTTTCTGAACGTTTAATAAACGTTAGGGCCTTTTTAAAATATTCGCCCAGGAGGCTAAATAATCTACTGGCGAACGCTTGTTTAGAATATATTAATGCAGGTACCTATGTAATAAAAACTTACTAAGTTCATCATATACTAAGAAGGTGGGAGTATAGGTAATACAACCAAGTATACTAGTACCAGTCCCTTTTTGCAAAATTTTAGAGTATCAGTCCAAGTGTTTCCGTGGAATAAAATGGCGGTGTCATCTGTGATCTTTCTAAGGCCTTTGATTGCGTAGAATACCAAACTCTTATTCGGAAATTAAAGTTTTATGGAATTCGTGAAACTGCTCTCAGACTTATGGATTCTTATTTAACTGATCGAAAGCAAAAAGTTGCTATAGATAATGTTATATCTGGTGGCACAGTAATGACGATAGGAGTGCCTCAAGGTTCTATTTTGGGCCCTTTATTATTCTTAATATATATTAACGACCTTCCGTTTATGGTAGAACAACAAGCTGAGATTGTACTTTTTGCCGACGACACGTCTTTATTATTTGATTTACAACGTAAAGAAATTAACTGCAATGTAAATAATCATACCTTAGAACTAATTTCAAATTGGTTTTCTGTTAATAATTTAATATTAAACTTCTAAAACTAAATGTATAAAATTTACTCTTCCGAATGTAAGCTCTTTAGAGCCCAAAATTAACATTGATAATGTTGAACTTAAGCCTGTTGCAGCCACTACGTTTCTGGGGATAAATTTAGATGAAAAGCTACAGTGGCGCATACATATCGAAAAACTGGTTAGTAGGTTGAGTTCAGCTACTTTTGCGATTAAAAAAATAAGATCAATGACGAATGTTGCCACAGCCCGCTTAGTATACTTTGCGTACTTTCATAGCATTATGAGCTATGGAATATTGCTCTAGGGATCAGCTGCTAGTCTTAATTCTATATTTATTATACAGAAAAGAGCTATTCGATCCATTAACAATCTTAAGCCAAGAGACTCCATTCGCGAACTATTCAAAAAAATCAATATATTGACTCTGCCATGTTTGTACATTTACAAAAATATAGTTAATGTGAAGGAAAATATAAATAAGTACAAAAAATGTCAGCCATATCATATTAATTCGCGTCACAAAAATCACTTGTTGCCACCGCGGTTTAGATTACAAACTACAAGAAAATCATTTCTAGAAAACGGTGTTCGTTTTTACAACAAAATTCCTAAGGAAATAACAGACCTCCCTGATACGCAATTTAAAAGCGTAATTAAGAGAAAACTTATGGAAAAAGCATATTACAATATAAGTGACTACATTGATGACAAGGATATTTGGACATAATACTTAATGCCTTTTTACGAATTACAGGCTACAAACATCTCGTCACAATATTATCATTTTGTTGTTTTTTTTTCTTCTAATTAATTTAAAAATGTACATATTTTAAGTTATTTTTTAAATTTATATATCTTTTTGTTCGATAACGAATGTTTTTGACATTAGTTTTTCATAATATTATCTAATTGCAATGTTTGTTAATGAATATTATTTGTTATTGTTGTTGACATTAGTTTTTCATAATATTAATTGTAATTGAGATATTTTTTATCCTATGTTGAATAAAAATATTTGACTATTGGCTATCTGTATCGAATGGCAGATCCCCATTTGGTATTGTGAAATCGAATAAATCGTTCATGTACAGGGAACACAAAGTTGGGAAACTCCGTAGTCCACTGAAAGTTGATCACTATTGTCTATACGGATGCACTAACTAACAGTTATGAAATTAATTAAAAAGTGGAAAAGCTTGCCTGTTTCTTTAATGTTAGACTTGGTTGTATTACCTATACACCCACCTTCTTAGCTTCATAAGCTTAGGCGCAATTTAAAAATAAAAAGTTAGATTTCGTGTATATTTTTTGCGTACCTACGGATTAACGCCAATATTTGCAAGATGGCGGTTTGAATGTCTCGTTTTTTTTACCAGTTTGTGGATAGGGGCTTCTCTGTTCCTAGATTCAAAAGGTAATACCTGGACCAAAGAAGAACTTAATACAAAGGATCATGTATTCAAGCTCCGATCCTTGCTGGAGATATGAAAACCAAATAAATTGATGCTGCTACTTGGTTCTTCACGTCCATATCCCCGAAGAGCTAGGCAGAGATACAACCAGGGCACCCACGACTAGCAGAAGACACTAAGTCCCACAATGTGATAGGTTAAAAATAACTAAAATTCACAAGTAATGATAAATATGGCGGGCAATAACTGCCTATTTTTATGTCGCTATTTTCAAAAAATGAACATACTTTATTATCTGAGTACATATTTACTAACTAGGTAAGACATTTTTTAATCAATCGTACAATATTGGAAAAAATGAATGTGAAATTAAAAAATAGTTTTTAATAGACGTTCTCACAGGAGCTGCTTATGACATAAATATATGGGATCTGTTATCTATCTGTTATCTATTCTCTTTAAAAAACGCCGAGTTTTGGCGCCATCGTGAATATTCATAATTGTTGAATTTAGTATAAATAATAAGTAAAATCAGTTAATTTAGGTGGAAATTAGTTTAATTTTGTTCAGTGAAAGTGCACAAATGAAATAATCATGAAGAAATTAGTGTACCTATAGTGAATTTCCTCGCTGCCGCCAAATCTCATAGACGAGCTTCAGTAACGAAACCACTGCTTTTTTCAAGACCCTGACATAGACCTATGACTTATGACTTATGACCTCAAATGACTTATGACTGCTAAAAAGAATTTATTTATATACGGAAGACGTCAGCATGGCCTAAAGGTCTTAGCCGGCCCCAGAAAGGGGCAAATTAACTTAAAAAAATAAAAAAATTAAAGTTTTAGCGCCATCGTGGATGAAGATGGTGGTATTTTTTAAAAACAAAAAAACGCCTTTATTATGATACTACTCGTATTTATATTTCATAGTTGTCACTGATATGAGATGAAATAATGACTTTAATGGAACTAAGCATTTTAATTATTTCATTAATTTATTTATGCAAATAAGAATCAAGCTGCTTGGTGAACAGAAAGAGAGAATGACCAAAATTTTCCATTTCCACTTATATCCTATAACCATGTAACATGGTTCTTTTATGTGCGTTGGCTACTTAGTTTATTAACATAAACCATGCAACACGGGTCTATTTTGTCAACAAAATGACTTCATTATAGTTGGTACTGTTATATCATCTTAAAGCTAGATAAGCGTTTTACTAACTCTTGTAAATTTCCATAGTGTTGTGACTACTTAGTCAGCATTTCCATTTACTTGTTTAATTAATTTTATATTAAACTCAGTTAGATTCTGTCCGTCGCGTAACGCGGGTTGCTCCGAAAATCGGTACTAAAATCAAATGTAACAATTGATTGTCTTAATAAAGTACCAGTTGAGTGAAAAGAGTTTTTTTTAAAAAAAAAATACAAACAGGGACGGCCTCCTAACAGTACCTTAGGCAGCCGTTGTTTTCTTGTTGCTTTGTAGTAACGAAGTCAGGATCTTTTCTGAGGAAACTAACAACACGATTGTAGGTCTATTTATGTAGAAAATCCTAATTTCACTAGTGAAGAGGATTTGCTCTAGTTAGCTAAACACTGATAGTTTGAAGTAAGTAAAAATCCCTGGCAACATTTTTTATTAGAAAATTGGAAAAACATTTTTTATTCGTTGCCCGACCCGGAAATCGAACCCGGGACTTCATTAAGTCAAGTTCAACCACTGAACCGCTAGATCACAGATGCGATATAGTTAATTAAATTAAATTAACCCGAAAACGTGCAAGCGGTTCTTTATTGTGTATACACTATAGTTCCGTATCTCAGTATTCTGTAACGAAGGCGCTAAAGTGGACAAAGACGCCGCTTATCAACGTTTGCTTCGAAAGGCTACCTCTATACAGGTTAAGTAGGTTGAAATACTGTACGTACCTGCAACAGAAAACAAGAATTCTCCAGTGAAATTAATATTTATTATCTAACTGTAGTTATTTTAAATTAGTCTAACCAGTCGGATAGAAAAGCCATTATAAAATTTAAATCATGTTCCCTTGGAAAGGTTATTTAGTTTATGAAAGTCACTTCTGAAAGTTTGAAGCACCAATAACACTGTTTCATACTGTACATTAGTTGTGGGAATTAAAATGTGCGGTAAAATTTGTTAGCTAAATTATGAAACTTAAAATAAGTAAGTAATCTGATTAAAACTTAATTAAATTTTATTTCAGAGAGCTAAAATAAATGCAAACAACAATCACATATTTTAAAATTTTCAATAACTCCCAAAACTTTTCCGCAACGTAGTTAGGAATCATCTCGATCATGTCAGATTTCCAACAAACATCCTAATCGAAATCGGTCAACTGGCTTTGGAATTGCAGACAAACACGCACACACACATACATACACAGAGAAAGAGCAAGAGACAATGCTCATGAGATGAAAGAGTAAGCTCATTACACCCCTCTTTTCTGCCGGGAGTCAAAAAATAGAAACATCTTTTCGCTCTGTGTCATTTTTTATGATAAAGGAAGGCAAACAATCCGTCTTCTTGTTTGTAACAAATTTACACCGTCTCTCGGTTTTTCATTCTACATTTTTTAAAACTACATTTGTACAAGTTTTACTAAACAATTTCGTGTTATTAAATATAAATTAAGACAGTAAAACTTAGCAAGAACCATCGTCACGTATCAATATTATTGTAATGCCACGTTGTAGGATTAGAATTTGATGACTTTCATACATGAAATACACTTTATCTGCAGTAAAGTCGTCGTTTGTTTGCTGTATGGACCAAATTTACCAAAAATGAACTTTGAATGATGTATGTATAGTTCATGATAGAATTTCAATTCTTTTGATGGGTGGAAATTAAACAATTTTCTTTTATGAACTTAAAATTAAAAATTTTAATGAACTCCCGACAAAGGGCTCATTCATCCCTTCAAAAGTTATGATGACAGAGATACACAATAACAGTCACACATATCTAATTAACATTTTTTTTTGTAATATGCTTAAGATAAACTGCAAATATTTCGAAACATTAACCGAAACTTTTAAACTATCATAGCTTAATTAGACACCTCACGTTTCTTTTATCAGATCCTTTTCATCAAGTTCTCGTCATCAGAAAATGTGAATAGATCTAATTAAGACAAATGTGATTAGTCCAAACTCAAAGGGTTTACCTTTACCATTAAATTATCTCCTGTAAATTTTATCTCCTGTAGCAATTGATTGGTTTCGCAGTTATCTGCAAGGTCGCCGGCGGAGGATCCGATATGCAGATTTATACTCTGAATGGTCAGACATAGTAACTGGCTTACCTCAGGGTGGTGTTCTGTCTCCTTTTCTGTTTTCATTTTTTATTAGCTCCACTACTTGTCATGTTTTGTCTTTCTACCATATGTATGCAGATGACCTTCAAATTTACTTTCATGCTGCTTTCGAAGATTTGCATTCTGCTATTGATAATACCAATTCAGATTTGGCTTCTATTTGTGAATGGAGGACAAATTACGGCCTTAAAATTAATCCGAAGAAGTCAAAAACTATAATTATTGGTAAGCTTATTTCACGCATCGATTGGAATTCGTTACCATCAGTAACGATCAAAGAAGAGTCTATACCTTTTTCTACAAACGTCAAAAATTAGGGTGTCTATCTTGATAACACATTATCTTGGGATTTTCAAATGAAAGAAATCAGTAAAAAGTTATACGCTTCCTGGAACTCTATGAAACGCCTGAAGAATATTTTGCCCATACCAACTAAAATTGCACTTACGGAGTCGTTACTTCTTCCTTTTGTTAGATTATGCTGACGTAAGCTTTATTGACCTCAGAAAGGATCAATTAAATAAACTAGAACGTTTACAGAATATCTGCATAAGATTCATATTTGGTTTGCGTAAGTATGATCATGTGTCGAAATTTCGGTTGCAGTTAAAGAATCAGAATCAGAATTAGAATCAGAGTCAGAATAATCTTTATTCACATAACCATACAAGTGGTATTTGTGCGCGTCGATATTTTTTTAAACTACCACCGGATCGGAATCGCGGCCTCACACTGAGAAGATTCGGCGAAAGAAATTCAGCGGGCTTGTCTTTTTTCAATAATGATATTTACAATATAATCTAGCTTAAAAATACAAATTACAATCTGATTTTAACTTTAATAAAAGGTACAACAAATTACATTACAAATTGCAGTGAGAGATTGAAATCTCTATCCCCAAGCATGTTCATCTTCCAAATAATCTGAGACCGTATAACAACAGCCTTTTCGACATAATTTTGCTTTGATACATTTTTAAACTTATGATTATAGGCAGATCTCTAATATCAATGGGCAGTTTATTGTAAAAACGTATACATTGACCGAAAAAGGATTTACTAATTTTATGACGACGAGTTTTGTATACGGCTAGATTATTTTTATCTCTCGTATTTACATTGTGAACATCACATTTTTTTGTAAACATACACAGATTTTTTTTGACATACATTAAATTCTCATAAATGTATTGAGAACTGCAAGTTAAAATATTTATTTCTTTGAATTTTCCACTCAGGGAATCCCTTACATTAAGATTATAAATAGCTCTAACAGCTCTTTTTTGTAATACAAATATAGTACTTATATCTGCGGAATTTCCCCAAAGAAGTATCCCATAAGTCATTAAACTATGAAAATAGTTAAAATACACTATTCGGGCCGTTTCAACATCTGTTAATGTTCTTATTTTTTTTACTGCAAATGCTGCTGATCTAAGCCTATTTGCCAGTTTCTCAATATGAGGGCCCCATTGTGATTTATTATCAATTGTGATGCCTAAAAAGAGAGTGCAATCAACCAAATCCAGTTTAGATCCATTTAGTTGTACATTGGAATCTACTAGCCAAACATTGGGAATTGAAAATCTAATACATTTCGTCTTATTACCATTTAAAAGAAGATAGTTAACTGTGAACTAATGTACAACTTTGGATATCGCATTGTTCACTTCGTCATACTTACCTAATTGCCTTTTCACTTTAAATATAAGTGAAGTGTCATCCGCGAACAAAACAATATCGTGAGCATCCTTTATGTAATAAGGTAAGTCATTTATATATACAAGAAACAGAAATGGCCCAAGAATAGAGCCCTGAAGTACGCCAATCATAACTGCAGAACCCGAAGAAGTTTTACCATTTATTTTAACCCTCTGAACTCTATTGTTCAAGTATGAGATCATGACATCAAGAGCTTTGTTCTTAATTCCGTAATAGCGTAATTTCCTGATCAAAGTATCATGATGAACACAGTCGAAAGCCTTAGAGAGATCACAGAATACACCTAATGCATCATGCGAGTTCTCCCAAGCTTCAAATACATTTTTTAATAATTCCACGCCTGCATCAATGGTTGAGCAACCTTTGGTAAAACTGTTTATTATGTAACAATTTGTTAACATTGAAGTGATCTGACGTCTGAGTAAGTATTAATTTTTCAAATATTTTACTTAGTGTAGGCAGAACTGAAATAGGGCGAAAATTTGTAGGGTCATAAGTATCACCCGATTTAAATAAAGGCACTACCTTGCTTTGTTTCATTAGACCATTCGATATGCAGCAGTTAAATATAATGGCCAAATGTGGTGCAATACCAAAAATTATTGATGCAACCATTTTAACAGAATGTCCCCACAAGTCTGGCGTTTTCTTCGATTGCAGTGATTTAAAAGCTTTTACCACGTCTTTAGTATCGACAAAGGTAAATTCAAAAGCTTTGTTACATTCGGTTCAAGATTGCTTTAATATTGATTCCGAAAATATAGGAGATGAGCAAAGAGTTTTGGTTGTTTGAGTTGGGATTTGTGTGAAAAAATTTTCAAACTCTTTTGCAATTTTTACATCTTCTTTAACACTACGTCCTCCTATATTTAATTCAAACCCGTCATTAATAGTTTGACATTTATTGGTTTCTGTATTTATAATATTCCACGTGGCCTTGATTTTGTTTTCGGATCTTTTAATAATGTTTTTCAAATACATAGACTTAGCAATAGAACATACTCTTTTAAACAATTTTGAATACACTTTAACATAGTTTTTAAATTCAATGCTATGGTTATACGATTTTTCATAATATAAATCAAATCACCGTTTTCTACTTATTAATTTACCGGTTGTTGCCCACTTATTTTACTAATATATTATCCCGAAAGTGTTCTAAACGACTAGAATTTATTGGATTGTAAACAATATATTTCTTTTGAGACTTTTCAATTTTCATAGGAAAGATAGTTAATTGACCACAGTGATCAGAATCTAATTCATTTATAACTGAACAGCTAACTGGTGATATATTTGTAAAAATGTTATCTAAGCAAGTAGCACTAGTGGCCGTTACTGTAGTGGGTTCCAAGAATATTTTTTTTAAATTATATGATTTGAACATATTGAGAAATCTACAAGATAAAGAAGATTTTTCTAATATATTAATATTAAAGTCTCCACAAATTACAATATTCTTTTTTTGAATTTGAAACCTTAAGTATAACTTCTTCCATTGTTTTTTCAAAATCTTCATACGAAGCACACGGGGGCCTGTATACACTTATTACAACCAGCTGCTCATACTCAACACAAGCAATCTCAATAACTCGTTCAATAGAAAAATTCACTATGTCCTTAAAGTGGCTTCCTATTGAACTTCGACGTAATGCTCATGTTCTCTCTCTGTTATACTGTGTGCTGTTAGACTTTAAATCCCCGAGTTACTTAAAAGATACATTCCATTTTTTCAAGTATGATGTTAAAGAATTACGTTCTGCTCAAAATCTGTGTTTGCGTATTCCTCAACATCACACAAATTTCTATGGGCGCTCTTTTTCTGTGAAGGCTGTTAAGTTATGGAATAGTTTGCCAACTAATGTAAGACTTGCACAAACGTTGACTACTTTTAAAACTTAAGTAAAAGTACATTATTTGAAAAGCCAAAGTTGTGCTTGTGATGATTGATGTGGTATTTACTTCCATTTAAATTATATAATATTGTTACGTCTTAATTTGAAACGGTGTATCTTTTTTATTTTAGTTTTACATTTATACTATTTTTGTTTTTGTTTTTCTTCTTACCGTTATTATTAATATTTTAATATTGTGTTATAGTTTTTTTTTGTATGTTTAATCTCTTTACCTACTGAACCTTTGTTTATATAATCTCCTTAGACAAAAAGGTTGTCTACTGGTAGAGATCGCTTTGTTTGGCGATAAGACCGCCTTTTGTGTACTAATAATAATAAATAATAATAAACTATAATAATATGCTCTTGTTAAAACTTAATTGTACCGTTTTGTAGTTAGTTTAATTGTGCACAATAAAGAGTTCATTCATTCATTCATTTAAATTATTACAAAGAATGTTTTGATTCATCACGATTCCTCCGTAAAGAGTTTTTGAAAAGAAGAATGTTGGTGTTTGTAATGTTAATACGAATACGAAAATGTTAATTCTTCTTCTGCTTCATACATACGAATGTATATGTGGTACTTAAAGTAACATATTTTTGAAGTTATACTTCTTTTGGCGCGTTAGGAAAAAATGATGAGGGTAAATTTTAACGATGCGCGCGCACACCGTCACGAAAAACCGACATGATGAAGTTAGCTATAGATAACATTTTAGTTTTTTGTGATATTTTTATTAAATATTAAATAAATTTTTTAACTAAATAATGCATTATAGTAAAACTTTTAATGTATTAAATACCTTTTTTCTATGGTTAGTGTCATTTTGTCTACAAATGTAAAATAAGGCAAAAGATGAAAATTTTAAAAAGATTTTTATCTTATTACGCCGAAGAAGTATAACTTTTAACGCGTGTACATAAGTACACACACAATTTTTTTTTAAATTTTATCTGTTGTAACAAAGTGAAATTGTTACATTACTAAAGAAAATAACATCCCAAATATTAACAAATGTTCTTTTATTAAATACTTACAATAAAGGTAATTGGAAATAAATGACAGGTGCTCGCTCAGCGACATATTCTTTATACTAGCATAGGAATTAGTTCATCAAATCGATGACTAACTAAAATCAATAATAGAGTAAGTCGCGACCTCTGTGAGCAAATAGCACAACCACTTCGTTAGCTAAGGGACAAAACATATTGGCTTTTGCAACTGCATATTCGATTGAAAGCATTAGTGCGTTGATGGTTCAAACGACTCATCAATATGTATTTTCAGTAAAGAACTTGTCTAAATGGTAACCATATTAAATTTTGTAATAAAAATAATGTAAAATAATGGTTTCATTATTTACTTTTAATAAGTTACAGTGTTAGTAAGTTTCCTGTAGAAATTATTCAAATTTCTTAGGACTTAATCACACGTGTTTATTTTAAGAGTTCAAGAAATGAAAAGTTGGGTCGACTTTGATTCATTTTTCTAAAGACACTAAAAATGTGTGAAGTATTGAATTAATACAAAAAAAGACTTGCAGATAATTATAAACTTTTTGCTTCTTCTGAAAAACGAAGTTTTGTGCTTTTGACTCGTTGGCCCAGGTAGGTACTCGACATTACCGGTCTACTGTTCATAATTTGTCACGTGACCGTTTTTCCACATTTAGCGTGTACACACGTTTGGCAAAAAATGGCGGCAAAAAAAAGTTGGCGAATAACGACGATATCTTTCGATTTATGTAGTAAAAACATATAAATGTATATATTTTTAGGATCTCTGAGAATTAAGCTACGTAGTAACGTAAAAATGTGTATGTTTAACCCCAAAACCATTTGCAACAAACAAAATGTGAAAAAACTTTCCGTGTTTTTTCCCAATTTTCCCAAGAAAAACATTTCTTATTAAAAACAAACGTGTTTTATTTACCTTCTATATACTTTATTCGAAAGAACATGAAACGTTTAACAGAATGCAATTACAAAAACAACGATTTATTTTCAGACATCCAATCTTGACCAGTTTTCTCATGAGTTATACACGAAACAGTATTGCGGCCAATATCAAGAGCTTCGGCTATTCGTTATACAATGCGGATCAACGGTAACAACGGTCCATAGATTTGTTGTTATTTTTCAAAGTTCGCCAATCTCTGAGGCGAACAACAAGTTCTCTTGCCTGACTTCCCAAAATAGTTTTTTGTACACTTAGTTATAGTTACACACTATTTTTAACTAATTAAACTGCCAACTTTACAAACTAATAAAAATAATAACAAATGAATGGAAATTAAAACAATTAAATCCTAATACACGTCACATACAAGGCGCTAGCACTTGTACCGAAAGTATCAAATGGGTGAATAAAATGGGCACCGCGTCGATGCACCATCAAGCGAAAACCCGGTTATATTTAAGTACAAAGATATGTATTTGTAAAACAATTTTCATTTCTCATGCTCTAAAAGTGACATAGTTTGTACAAAATTAAAATAATTTTATCATCGACATTATTATTAGCCCTCGCTTTCGGCTCAGGTTTCCGAAAGTCTCGGATAAAAATAGTTCGTTTTGTGCGCTTGTTGTAAAATAGACAATTGTTTGAAAAATTACACTGCACAACTGTCATATCACAATTTTACAGGTAACTTGATTTATGCTGCAACAATCTTTATCGGTAAAAATTAATTGGAATAACGGCACATCATTTCACATAGGCTAGGCATGTGGCACAGAATAATATTACTCACAGAGGCATATGGTCTTGACAGACGTCAACGTCAAACAAGCAGCTGTCAGCCGCACCAGGCTACAGTGCAAATAGTTGTAGGTATTAATTATTTTGTTAAAAAAAATTTTTGGTTATAGTGCGTACCAGACAGGCATGGCGTGCATGGATTCCTGGATCAAGAGGTGCTTGCCAACAGACGGACAAAAGATAGTTCAGCAACAGATCGGGGGAGCTCGAGCTCTTATGCGCTACTTGTGCACAAACGACACAGCGTTACGCAGAGGTACGTGTTGTAGCTACTTGTTTTTTGAAGTTATATTTCTTTTGGCGCGTTAGGAAAAAATGATAAGGGTAAATTTTTACGATGCGCGCGCACACCGTCACGAAAAATCGACATGATGAAGTTAGCTATAGATAACATTTTAGTTTTTCAAAAAAAGGTACCTTAAATATTAAATAAACTTTATTTAACTAAATAATGCCTTATAATAAAACTTTTAATATATTAAATACCTTTTTTCTATGGTTAGTGTTTTTTAATTTTTAAAATTTTAAAAAGATTTTTATCTTATTACGCCGAAGAAGTATAACTTTAAACGCGTGTACATAAGTACACACACATTTTTTTTATTTATATTAAAAACTAATATTTATTACGAAAAGGGTGGGCTTATTGCTAAGTATAGGTTTAGATTTCTTTCAGCCAACCCAAAAAAAACTATGATCAAATAATGGAAGGGAGAACGTACATTAATTAACTAAAGAAAAATAAAATAAAATTAAATTATGACAAATAAAAAACTATTTAAGTACTAATAACATGTACATGTAGAAGTTGTACTTGACATAATTAAAAAAAAATAAAAGAATCTGTAATGAAAAGTATATAAATCGCACTTGTATGAAACTGAAAAACTGTGTTCATGTAGCACCATCATGATGTTACTTTCGTGTGACAGATGCGCGCGCATCTTCAAATTTTAATCTTATCACTTTTTCATAACGCGCCTAAAGAAACATAGATTACAACAATAAAAATACGACAAGTGATTTTCGACATATCCTCAAAATCAAGTTTCCAAAAAAGGACCATCAAAAACTAAACGTGCCTAATCGGTTTAGCTATCGAGCAATAAATATACAAATATGTAAGAAAACATACAGTGAAATTTAATTTTTTTTAGAGTGGACTAA
>NJDD01008485.1:5650-19947 GCA_002245505.1 Calephelis nemesis
ATAAACTCCTTAATTATTTTTATTTATTGAGAATTTGTATGTCAATTGATATGCCACAGGAAAAATGTCGAATGGGGTCAAATATTTCAATGCAATAAATATTCATATGTAATTATGTTTTGTACAAGCGATTTGGCTCAGAGCAATGTCCTGTGACAACGAATTAACATATGAAAAGGAAAATTACCATGAGTATACAGCCAGCACACGATATCACTGTGTGCTGGCGGTGACAAGACAAATTTAAAACATTTTGTGCGATTTTAACAGTTTATGTTGGTACTCGTATTGTGAATTTTAAGAAGAAGAAGTAGAAGTATCTTCGCGCTCATATCCCCGAAGAGGTAGGTAGAGGCACAACCAGGGCACCCACGACTAACCGAAGATACTTAGTCCCACAATGTGATAGGTGGCAACGCTATCGCCAACCGGGCACGTTTCCGATCCCGACCAACATTTTTTTTTATTAGAAAATTGGAAAAATCCAATTTTCTTTTTTATTGGCCGACCCGGGATTCGAACCCGAGACCTCATGCAGTCAAGTCCAACACCCGGACCGCTCGACCACTGAGGCGACATACTTAATTACATTTTTTAAAAAAAATAGGTTTACAGTTTATGCATTTTTTGACTTTTTGAAAGTAACTAAATGTCTAAATAACAAAAAGTATACACTTTCTGTAAATTTTTAGATATGTGCAAAGTATTTGAATTTGTACCACATAAAATGTTGTAAACAAAACTTAGAGATACGGCATTAGATTTAAATCGTTAGATTGGTTTAGAAGCTATTTAAAAAATAGAAAACAATGTGTTAAGATATCTAGACTAAGTGGAATCGGTAAATCTTCAAATTAACTTTTTAGTGATTGCTTCGAACATCAAGGTAGCGTTTTAGGCCACTACTTTTTTTTTTAAATTTCCATAAATGATCTGCCTGATGCTATTAACCATGTTTCTTTCCTGCTAATGATGCTACCCTTCCCATCACATGTAAGAATAGAGTTGAATTAAGTAAAGAAACGACTGTTATTTTAAACAAAATGACAGAATGTTTACATGAGAATAATGTTAAAAGAAATCTCACAAAAACAAGATTATTTGAATTTCTAGCACTTTATAGAAAAACTAAAAAAAACACTTACGTGTACTTACATTTCAGTAATACTTCAATAGATAATGTAGATTTTACCAACTTATAGTAGTTAAAATTGATAAATAACACAATCGGAAAACTCGTATTGGCTCTCTTTTCAATAAAATTGTTAGGGTTATATATGAATTGAGAAGAATAAAAGAAATAGCAGGCTTGAATGCATCTCTCTTTCTTTTCTTCTGTTTTTGCAATATAGTAAAAAAATCTTCTGTTTATGTATAAAAAATCTGGAGATTAGTTAGAATCTTTGAAGTACAAAATAAGGGCATACGAGGAATGTATAGTGTTAACCGATTACATTCATGCAAACCGCTGTATAAGTCGCTTACAATTTTTTTGTATGTCTTTGCTGTATAATATGTATTTGTAAGAAAACGTCATCAATTGTTTGAAACAAGTGTTCAAATGTTGGAAATTTCAGATTAGAAATAACAAAACCTTAATATTTATGAAAATAATAATAAACTACATTTCCTGTCGTGTAATAATCAACCAAATTCCTGATAATCTCAAATCACTTCTTTTAAAAATTTCGAAGGCAGGTATTTGATTTGTTGTTAGAAGTTTTTGTTTAGAAAAAAAACGTATTATATTATTGTCAAGGATTTTCTTATAGTAAAATAATTGTAATAATTTCTAACCAAACATTATAAAATATATTTTGGTTGCCGATGAGTATGTTTTACCAATTCTTTTCCTGACTGGCTAAGTTTGGAAACGGTGGTAGTTAAATTTATAGGGTTAAATATTTTAACAACAGTTATAAAATGTTTGGTAATAAATAAGTTAACCTACTATAAATATAAAAAATGTTTAAAAGTTATGTACCTAATTAAATTACATTTTTATTATAAATATAAAAGTTATTGCTAACCAAAATATGATAAATATGTTGATAATAATAATATGTTGATGAAGTCATTAACTGAATATGCAGGCTTGTTTGGCTAGTACAGTACCTATCTAATAACAAAAAAGTAACTTTTGGAATTTTTTGTACCCTTTTTTTATCACTCTGGGCGCGCGGCGATAATTTAGCAAGGGCTCAAGTTTTCCCTTCTCTTTATTCTTTTTATACTTCTGTCGTCTTTTCTGCTGCTCTAAGGCCAGTAATTTAGGATCGTTTTTAAATTCTTAGGTAAGAGTCTAAGGTAAAATGTTTCTTTACTCTTACTTTAAAACATTAATGAAGGTGGTTGCATACAAAGTTGTATGGTTATTGTATGGCGTTTAATGGATTATATTATATTTATGTTTTTTTTTTAAATTAGCTGAGAAATTATGACGTTTCTCGATCGTATGTAGCTGTGAGCACCTTGACAAAAATATCGTATCTGCCCCTCCGGCTTGCCACTCGCCGTCTTGGGTGGTCGGCTGAGCTCCGATTCTACACGACCTAACAATTTTTTTTAAGACAATACTCTAATGTCAGGCATCAGTTAGACGTGCGAGAGCGTATACACCTATTTTTTATCTAATCTTAACAGATCATTTATTTACTTAGTAAGTAACGAAAAAAAGGAAATATTGTTCTGTAATGTTTAGTTTGATATAAAACGGAAACAATTCATTGTAACGTTAATTACGTTGCAAACTGCTCGGTTAACAATTGTATTTTTTCCTTAGGTTATTTACACTTGGGAGATGGACTTCAACAAAAGCCTGCTTGGTGCTGCCACTCTCCTTGTTCCCAAAAAACCTACGCCATCACCTTCTCTCACCATGATGCCCTTATGGGCCCATAACTCCTGGGTTTGCCTCTTTGCTGCCATGTTGGCGGTAGCTATTGGAGGAAACGCTATTGTTATTTGGATAGTTACCGGTGAGTAAAACATCAGTTTTGAATAATCGATTTCTTTGAATTATAGGCTACATAAAGCTTGAAAAAAGTAATTGTATAAGATAGTAACTTACCGCCTTGTAAGGGAAGACTGGAACTTCTTTCATAAACTGCTCTATAACGTTTGTACTGCCTGTTGTCGCACTTTTATTTGGAGATACCTAAGTTTAGTCGATGAAAATGAAAATACAGAAAATTAATAATTGTTTTTTTTAAGAATCCCACTTCCACAACAAATAATAATAGAGATAATAACTATTTGAGATATTTTTATGAGTGAAAAATAAAGACGATTTTTCATAAAGGAGTTCCAAGCATACAGTTCATGCACATCTTAAATGTGTGTCTCGAATATGGTACACGCTTATTGACTACATTGTACTGTTCTTAGCTTCACTTAAGCTGATGAGGATATTTTTTTAAATTTACTCTACTCTGTTCTCTCTACTACTCCCTCATGTCTTGTTTAAATAATCAGAAAATAATAACTTGCACTTATTCGCATGCAATAAGCCCACTGAACTTTAATCGGCTTGCTCGAGTATGAAATGAAATGAAATGTAATAAAAAATGGTTATTTGCAGAACATGTGTGTTAACTTATACAAATTAATTGTTTATACCAACATTGAGGTGCAGAAATATTTTTAAATCTATACAAATTTATTATTTAGATTTACGAAATGTCGCGTTTTAATATTTAAAAAAAATTGATTAGGTTTACCCCTAACTACCAAAAGCTACCATTGTTTCCAAGCCTAGCCAGTCAGGAGAAGCAACGGCGAAACAAACTTTTCGGCAACGTAGAATATTATGTTTTTTTAAAATAATTACCAATTAAGCTTTTCTGCTCGTTTACATTATACATTATATTGAGTATAGTAAGTCAAACGACTACAGTAAGTTTTATCTAACAAGTCTAATAGTTATCTGTTATGATATCGGAAGGCAAACAAGCAGACGGATTTCCTAATAGTAAGAAATTCATGCCGCCTTGAGATACCAAAAGTGGTTATTGTGCGTTGCCAACCTTAGGCCGGAATGTTAGGCTTCGTGCAAAAGCAAGTTTACCGGCTACCTTACCCTGTAAATCGGAATACTTCAACGGCAAGCAATGATATTATGGCGGCCGGAATAGGTAAGGCCGTGGTACCAATCCGGGTGAGTCACTGCGAAACTCTACCACCTAGTTAGATGTCACGGTGCTAGTGACGGTACGCCAATGCTCGCCTTTTAAGAGCTGCCTGGCAGGAAGGCAGATAGCCTATTCTGCAAAGGAGCCCGGACCAACACTGGGTAATAGTACTGTTCACATATTATTATCATAACTGGTAGCTTTTGTGATTTACATAGAATGTATGACTTTAAGTATATCATACTCAATCAATCATTGCGTCAAAAACAAAGTTTTCTTGTGATTGGATAGTACATAGGCTTTAACACCACATGTAAGGCTAGGCTGACCTGCAGTATTACATTTGGTCTGATTTATAAAAAAAAACTTATAAAAATGTGTGTATGTGAAAATTTTATTATTTGTTTTAATTTGTTAAAATTCTTCTTTTTCACGTTTTAGTCCGAAATGCACTTTTAATTACATCTCACGAGGCTTTTCATAAATTGGATCACTTATCAATATGTTTCAACGTCGCTTGTTTTTGATATTCCAGAATTATTTAGATTTTTTTTACTAACTTGTATAAGTATTTTTTTTACAAAGTGAATACCGTACCTTAATTAATATAAATGACGATTTACTTTACATTTTTTAAAAAAACCTTTAGATAGCCAGTCATTTTATTGGCTTATTTGATATCTTCATTCGAATGTTTGAAAAAAAAAATAATTCAAAAAATGAAATTAAGATGTCATGAAGTTCATTATAAGCTTTTTCATAATTTTGATTGTTAAGATCTCGCTAACGCCTAAAGATGACAGGCATTCACAATACTTTTTATATTGTTTTGGCTGAAAAGAGCTTTCTCTCAAACCAATTGCGCCTTAATTTATTAATTATTTGAGGTTGGTTTAATACTTACTTGTATACTTTGAGTAGTGTCATGGTCAGGTTAACCAAGAGTATGAGTACCAGACTGAAAATTATCGAAACTATTATTAACTACGTCTAAACAGGCTTTTTCCTAGTCGGTTTGAGGATTATATAAGTTATTGTTTTAATATAGCTTTTGTTCATTACTTTGTTTTAAACAAGTTTCAGAAAGACAAATGATATTTATTTTACATAGAGAGCCTTTAAGCTCACTAGCAGCGGCTCGGAAATAATCACGTTTTGTTTTGTACTAAGATGTTGATTCAATTTTTAAACCAAAATAGACAAATCTTCGCGATTTTATTCTTTTAACAATTTGAATGTTGAATATACATCATAATATATTCCCCGTGTTGATCCGGGCTCCTGCCTTCCTTTCCAGGCAGCTCGTAAAAGGCGAGCATAGGCTAACCCTCAATAACACCGTGACATCTGACTAGGTGGTAGAGTTTCGGAGTGACTTGCCCGGATTGGTACCACAGCCTTACCTATTCCTTCCGCCATAACGTCATGACGTGTTATGGTTCGGAGGGTAAGGTAGCCGGTAAAATTACTTTTGCTCGAGGCCTAACATCCCGGCGTCACGTTGGCAACACACCATTACCACCTCTGGTGTCTCTAGGCGGCATGAATTTCTGAAACACCAGGGAATCCGTCTGCTTATTTGCCTTCCAATATCATAAACAAAATCAATTACACCAGATTAAATTAATGAGTAAATTTGCTTGCACGTCAGTAGATTCGTAATGTACTCCAGATCCTTTGAGGAACACCATAAATTGTCGGTACCATTTATGCAACGTGTCAGCACGTGTCGCCGGACTACCTTGGAAACTCAGTTCTGACGGCGGCCGTGCGTGTTCCATATTTATATATTGTATTTATTTTTTGTTTTATTAACTTTTATACTAAGTACACTTGTACGTCACTTACTTAAACCAAATTTAAAACCGCTGTCACCATATTGCAAATAAAACTATAATTAGACCAAGACTAACTTTTAAAATTTTATTCATAAGTTCCCTCCACATTTATCCATAGAATATTTATCTATAATACACAACAATTTTATTTTTATAAAATATTTAGATCTGTAGCGACAAAAAATATTTAAGAAAAAAGAGTGTTAATAATAATTATTAAACAAAAAAAATCACAATCGCGTAATAAACAGTGCTACTGCTGTTCTTCGAATTAAAATTTGAATTTAAAACATTTTCACTCGGTAACATTATGTAGAATATATTTATGTACCTACATATTTTGATGTCGCGGTCACCTGGGGCCCTACCATAAACGCTTAAAGCAGTATTATTTCCATCTTGCTAAATGTCTGCCTTTATAAGCAACTTTATGGCATACGTTATAAGGTTGTCTTTCTCGACTGACAATTAGTATTGTTGAAATAGTACTGTTTTAAGAGCTTATAGTAGCCCCCCTGTTCGGTCGTGCCGTATATTTATTAACGGACTGCAAAAGAGACGAGTTCTTCAATTCAACTGTGTTTTTTGTGTAGTGTCTATTGTTTGTGTTACGCGATTACTCGACCAAAACAATATGATTTTGATTATTCTTTTTTGAAAAGATAGTTCATGATTTTGAGAACTCCTGGGACTACTATAATAATTTCGTCCGCACCCGATGCACTTTCGCACTGCTCTGTCACACTGGTGTGATAATAAAGAAATAAATTTACTAATTTCCACATTCGTATGAAAGATACAAATATATTTTTTTACCATAATAATGTTTAAATTCATGTACTTTTTTCTTACGTTCCCACTAACGATATGGACTGTCCTTCATCCTTCTCTCTACTGTTAATCAATTTCTTTTTTTTGAATACTAGGTGCACATTATTTACTAAGAGTTGGAGATACCATACATATATGTATACCTACAAAACTTCATCATCATACAAAAACATTTGTATTTTTCTCCTACTATTTTACGTACATGTATATCTATATAAATAATAAAACTATAAAAAAATGAACTTCTGTAAATGGAACTATTAAAAAAATCTAGGCCACTAAAGACCTATTGCTGAAACACATAAATTACCTTTGCAAAACACAATAATTCAAGTATTTTTAAAATAATTGCCTATCTGTAAAAGTTTGCTGTTCAGTAACATTTGCTAGGATTGTAGTTTGTACGATCGATCACAAATATACTGTTTTTTACGACTGGTCAAAGTAGAAGTTAAACGTTTTAGTAAATTTCTGTCTTTTTTTAATTTGCTCATAATTTTTGCGTAAATTTAGTGTGATTTACTCTTAGTAGCAAACAAAATATTTGGATCTACTGTAAATTTTATGCTGATATTTATTTTCTAAGTTTAGATGTAATTTGATAAGATTAATATTGTTTTGTAGTTTATACCAACAAAATTTGTAAAGTGTATAATATATTAAATGTTTGTCCTTTTTAATACTATTAGTAACATTAGGCGCAGATTAGGTTAAACATACAAATTTCAATTTAATAAGTTAAATTGAACTGGCCTTGATTTGAATTGAATTCCAACTGGCCTTGATTCCGCTTTCGAATCTGTTGTTGTTTCTAGCTATCACGGGTTATGAGATGTAGCCTGGAAACAGACAGATAAACAGACAGTGGAGGCTTAGTAATCTGAACTTGGTAACAACCAAATACAGAAAGTTAAAAATAAAGTAGATTTACATATTAATAGCCAAGTCCTGATAATGCTGCAAAAACTTAAACCTTAAGTGCAACGTGAAGTGTGAAGTGATAAGTAGTAGTAATAAGTATGTTATGAAAAAGTACAAGTGTTATTTGGATAGTGGAATTCCACCGAGTGCCTTAATTTAAAATATAAATTGTATTATAGTTTATGAATCGCAAGATATACCTATCGAAAAGGTTTATTTCTCTTTTGAAGGACAGTGAAGTATCTCAATAAAAAAATAGATTTTACGATTTCATGTTTGTAATAATAAATACAAAGATAATGTAGAAATAGATTAGGTAGCTTTTTCTACATTGGGCTTCTGCAGCCTAAAAACTATTCGTTTTGAATAACCCTCGGAAATTGGAATTTTTGTGGCCGGATCAGAAAATAAGGTCGTTTGTAAATTGGAAAAATGGGTAATGAACCTTTAATAATACTAATCCGTAGGAATGTGCAGACACCGCAAGCCTCATGTTTGTTAAGATCAAAGCACCTATTTACCATTACGTATATTAAATTCATTAACAAAATAAGAAATTCAAAAGGAAACATTCCATTTCCCTTTATTACAACCACGCAACGGCGCGTTATATTTACTTGTTTTTTCAGTTAAAAGTTAAGTTATTGTTTACATTTTTTTTAAGTGTCAATTGGTAGGAAAACCGCCTATTTAGGGTTCTGTAGCCTAATGAAAAAACGGAACCCTTAAATAACTCA
Organism: Calephelis nemesis; assembly: GCA_002245505.1. Lineage (NCBI taxonomy): Eukaryota > Metazoa > Arthropoda > Insecta > Lepidoptera > Riodinidae > Calephelis > Calephelis nemesis. The sequence goes on from NJDD01008485.1 coordinate 14,108, forward strand.
ATGCCTGTCCTTATGTCATAAAACCTACATAATCAATGTAACTTCCCACGTATTTGTCCTTAAAATCAAATTTTCAAAGTAATAAAATATGTATTTTCCCCTCTCTGATTTACAAAATAATTAAGCACAATGAAACTGCTAAAACCGACTCCAACTATTTCACTGCGTACCTTGTCGCGATTTGATATATTTTTTTTGCTATAGAGAGTAAATGCTTTGCTTAGCAAAGCATACTAAGAAACCTTTATATCTTAAGTCCTGTTTCGGACAAAAAAGTGGCGGATCAAACTGAATGAAGCCAAGTCTACACATATTAATTTTACTAACAAAAAAGTAAAAGACATACCAATTTACATCAATGAGAAAATAGTGCCATACTCCAACACAGCTAAATACCTGGGTATGACACTAAATACAATGGTACGCTGGAAAGCTCACGTAAAAAAGAAACGAGAAGAGTTAGGCATACATTATAGAAATATGGTTGGCTTATTAGCAGAAATTCGAAATTAACAATCCAAAACAAAGTATCGTTATATAAACAAGTCCTAAGACCGATATGGACTATACCATAAGTCAGTTATGGGGATGTACCAAAACGACCAATTCATAGTGTATACATAGATTTCAAAACAAAGTGCTTAGGGACATTGCAAACACACCCTGGTACATAAGAAATTATGACCTCCATCGTGACCTCAAAGTGGAGTTTGTCAGTGAGGTTATAAAAAGAAGTGCAGAAACTCATCACCACAAACTTCACCATCATGTTAACATCGAGATAATCCAGCTCCTCGATATCACAGGTACAACGAAAAGGCTAAAAAAGGACAAAGCTAAATGAACAGTGTAGTGTTGTGTAGATTCATATAGTTCTAGTGCCAAAATCAAGTGACAGTGTTTTAAGTTCAAGATACCAATGGAAATTAAGTTTAGGAAAATCTAAGTAATAGTTGGACTTATACTTAGAGAATGTAGCTTAGAAGATTAAGACAAATTAGAATTACTCATTAGTCTATAGAGTAGATTGTAATGTCGAAGATGTTCAGTAGAGCTCCTTATGGAGAAAAAACTTGAAAAACAGTAAATAATGTTAGTAGCACAAAATTCGTTCACTGTAGGTTGTCAACCCAAATTGTTAATTTCCATTGAATAATAAACGGTCACTCTACACAGTCAGTTTCTGAAAACTCTAGTGCGCAAAAAAACTTTTTTAAGCTATTGCATAGTTTTTATAGCGGACCTTGAGCGTGAAGATCGAACCCAGAAATTCTGTAACGAAAATAACGTAACACCCCCACTCCGACCGGCATAGCGGTGATACTTTTTAGTTTTGCCATCTATCGATAAATAGCAGAACTTTTAATGACTTTTTGATCACACTTGTCTCTTTAGTTCAGCAACTCGCCTTTGAGTGGCATATCGGCATTACTGCGCATGCGTAATCCCCGCGTATGCCCCGCAATATGGTGACTCATGCCTTCTTATGCAATAGCTTTACCGCGGCAGTCTCCGAGTGCCACACGTCTTTTTTTATTTACATTACATATTATAATTTTTTTATATATGACACTGGAAGGCAAACAAGCAGACGGGTTTCCTGATGGTAAAAAAATCCCGCCGCCTAGAGACACCAAAGGTGGTAATGGTGCGTTGCCAACCAGATGCTGGGATGTTAGACATCGAGCAAAAGTAAGTTTACCGGCTACCTTACCCTCCGAACCGGAACACGTCATGACGTTATGGCGGCAGTAATAGGTAAGGCAGTGGTACCAATCCAGGTGAGTCGCTGCAAAACTCTACCATCTAGTCAGATGTCAAGGTATCAGTGACGGCAAGCCTATGCTCGCCTTTTACGAGCTGCCTGGCACAGGAAGGCAGATGGTCTATTCTACAAAGGAGCCCGGACCAACACTGTACTATAACCACTAGCTCTAAAATAATAATAATCGAGTTAAAATTTATAACAATGAACACACTGGCTGGTATGCTATATCATAAGCTGGTAGCTGAAAATGATGTCGATATTCAAATAGTTCTTTACATAACAGTTTTCTGAGTATAGTGTCTGTAATTTTTAAACTACAAAACTTTCTGACTGAAAATATAATACCAGACAATTTGTAAACCAAAAATTACTTAACAAAAATAGTATCAAAAGAATCGGATTATGCACTTATGATTTTTAGCCCAATTTTCATTCTTATTTTTACCGCTCTCTCATGGGAACCTCTTTGAGAAAACGATGCAAGACGTAACAGATGTAAAATTGACTTCACTTGACTCTTGTGTCGTCGTTTGTACGGTACGGTCGATTTCCTGAGGATGCCTCGGTGTGGAGGCGAAACGTACGTCGAGTGCAATTTGGTGTTCTCTGTGATGAGTTCTTTGACAAAATTGGTTGAAATAACGCGAAAAGTAACGCCTGATTCAATAAAATTTGGATAAAATGTAGACTTTAATCTTTTTTCGAACATGAAAATGCTAAAAACGTGTCCTCCTATAACTTTTTTCTAAAATACTTTTTTTAAAATATCTTCAATGTAGAGAGTGCACTGTTTTATGGGTTTATTATATTAACAGAAATGTTCATATTCATTAAGCATTTGTTTGAAAAACGTAATAAAGTTAAGTATATGGCTATGGATCGATACCTCGTTTTTTCCGTAAAATAAACCAACAGCCATTTATTTCATTATAAGCAATTCCGAACCCGTAATAGATAGCACAAGACCGTTTGGTAGCTAATGATGCTAAGCTAATAAAAGCGCGAAGATTTCTTCTTATGATTTAATCCATGTGGAACAAACATAATCGGAAAATGAAAATAAAATTTCCAGCAAGGTGACCTTTACGGAATACCGGCTATCCATCTTTCACACGGAAACATAAAGATCCGGTGAAAAAATCGACACTATACGACGATATTTTGAGCATTGAAACTAGCTGATTTGATTTATTTTTTGTTTTTATGATATTGGAAGGCAAAGAAGCAGATGGATTTTCTGGCGGTAAAAAATTCACGTCGCCCAAAGACACTAAACATGGTAATGGTGTGTTGCCAAACTGAGGCTGGAATGACAAGGCCGCGAGAAGAAATAAATTTATCGGCTACCGTCTCCTCTGAACCGGAACACGTCAACGGCAAGCATTGATTATGTTACAACATGTATGCAACAGGAAAAAGTAAGGCTGTGGTAGCAATCCGGGCGAATCGCTGCAAAACTCTAACACCTAGTCAGAGGTCACGGTAATAGTGACGGTAAGCATGGGCCTTCCTGTCACGCAAGGTTTACAAACCTATGCCAGGTTTGTAAACCTTGCGTGATAGGAAGGCGAGTAGGACTTGTATATGAATAGTTCTGTAGTAGCAAGTTATATGTTGTATGGAATGTATTATATTAAGATATTTGTCAAAAATATGACTTATGATTCATAGTGTTCCTATAATGTAATTTGCGATTTTTGTAAAGTTCTTTACGTTTCGCAAAGGGAAGAAGAGAGAGATAAATAGAAACAGGGAAAGAGGGGGCAGGGAGAGAGAGAAAGACAGAGTAATGGTAGATATCACAAACTGCTGATTATACTCGTAATATTTCCAATTATATGAATTGTCCGATCAAACCACCACTGTCGAAGACTTGTAACAAAATTAACAGGTAACAGTTTAAAAACATTAGTTAGACACAGGGAATAATATTGAGTATTAAAGTTATTTTTTGTTGCAGCTCACCGTCGTATGCGGACAGTAACTAACTACTTTCTGGTGAACTTATCTTTTGCTGATTTAATGATGTCATCCCTCAACTGTCTATTTAATTTTATTTATATGATACACAGGTAAGTGCAAGATATTTATTAAGTAACTTATTTAAAGTACGACACCTCTTACGCATAACTATGTATCTACAAAAAGCAAATTTTACAGGAGAGCCATTTAAAGTTTTCGAAAAATTAAAATTGTCACATCTCAGCAACCGTTTCGACTTATAACCTGAAATTTTGCAAGTAACCTTAAGTTGGCATAAATTTGCTATAAACAATAAAATTGTATTAGTAAACCTGTAGGTTTTTGTGTTTTAGTACATACACACTTATACGATGTTCTGACAAATTTATTTAATCTTATATGTGCCTTATACAGATTTTTACATTGGAATATTCTTGAATTTTTATGATGTATTGCCAGTTATACAATTACATTTAGCATAAAATTTGGACGTATATAGTGTAACTGTAAAACCTGACCAATAAAAAAGTTATCCTGAGGGCGACCTATTTCTATTACAACATTATTCTCTTATTCGACAATTTTTTTAATTAAAGCTGATCCTCACGGAGCGCGTTCACACCGCCCAGTCACCGTCAGTCACCGTAGTACAACTGACTAACGGGTAGTTGATTGTCGCCCGCGCACCTGTGCCCCCATGAATTGTAGTGCAACTGACACTTATTGTTTATCAACATATGTAGATAATTAGTTATACGTATTACAAAATTCGATGTTAGGGTCAAAATAAAAATCTGATATTCTTTCACGTGATAACATATAGTGCATAAATGCCAAAAATGCAATAAAATCGATTTAGTGTATCTGGCAGATACATCCAAATACGTAGGAGGTGTCGTCTGTAATAGTGTAAATAACCAAAAATTTAAAATTATTGAATAACTCCCGAGAAAAACCTATCTGTAATATAGAAAAAAACCTTACCCACAAAATATAGACAGGTACAGAGTGACACGCTCTGCATCAACATTACTATCAATAATTTTGTCAAATGCCGTACATGTAATATTTGTGCGCAGCGTAAAACTGAGCCCTTACTACGAGTTTACGGCTTGACAAGTTCACTTTACTCATTACCGTCTCTGTAAATCATTTGTCTAAAAACTTTCAACAGCGCCGCTATTGGTAACTAAAAGAAAGACATTTTTAGACCAAAAGTGTCATAGATTTTGACACGTAACTTACCGAATGTAATCTATACCAACTCATTGTAAAGGCTATGTACCTGTGTTATGAAATCATTCGCACTCTAAGTGGCTCTGCTAGGGAGCAACAGACCAAACTGTAACTCGCACTTGAAAACTATAAAGGCTATTGAGTTTATTAGATGGTAGTTTTGGTTATTGTATATTTATTTAGATGTGTAAAGAAACCTTCTAAAAACGCCTTTTTTTGAATTAGCAAAATTATAAATAATTAAGTTTTAGTACCCTTCAATATTTTATGGGCCTTAGAAATAAACACGTTATAAAATGTCTAATGCTTTGTAGATAAACATTTGATTTTTACTTTTCCACAATTGACAGCCTCTCTTACAAAATAATGTTTAACATCAATATGTTTCGTCCTGTTGCGACAATGATGGTTTACAGCCATTTTCATTAGGCGGGTCCACACAGGCCGAGCAGCCTCGCGAGGAAATTGCCGCGCGCGGCAGTCTGGGCAAGCTCGGTTAGTGTGGACGTGCCTCGGCCGAGGCATGCGCGCGCTCTGCCGTGGGCGCACGCTGCCGCGGTCGAGCCGTCCGGTGTCGGTTTTTTGCTTTGCTCAAAGGTGCCTCAGTCGTTTGCTGCGCGCAGTCTGGACGCACGCGTATTTTGTTCCGTGCCTCGGCCATGAATAAAGATCAGTGTCGCAAACTAATATCGTTATATGGCGCCACCAATTGGTTATGGGACGCAAGAGATACAAATTATACGAATAGGGGGCTTAGGGAGGACGTATGGTTAAACATCAGCCGTGAGATGAATATGCCAGTCAAGGATTTAAAGAAAAAAATGGAATCATTGATGGGATCCTATAGGCGGGAGAAGTCTCGAGAGAAGAAAAG
>NJDD01008487.1:0-14259 GCA_002245505.1 Calephelis nemesis
ATTCAATATCACGATTGTTAGATTCCAAGAACTAAATAATTTGTTTTCTATTATTGTTATTTTTTTCCTCAGCCTGTTGCAGTTATGTCCCACTGCTGGGCAAAGGCCTCTACTAAATTGTTTTGAAATAAATATTTTTGTATACTAAAATGTTTTTTTTTGTTTGACAGGGAATTGTAAAAACCTGCAAAAAATTATACATTTTATTATCATGATATTTTTTTACATTTATTTATATTTTATTAATTTAGATTTATATATATACTTCTTATATATATAATATTCTTCCACATTTCTTGTTACCAGGTCGTATTTTAAAGTAAAAACAAAACATCGACAAAACATCGATATATCGTTCTTATCAGCGATGTTTTTTTGACATCGATGTTTTTGTTTGAACATCGATGGTTTTCAACATCGATGTTTTTATGAGCGATGTTGCATCCCTAATTTCAAGTGGCTATAAAATAAACCTAATTAAATTTAACCAATTCTGCCTACAAACTGCTTCGAGTTTCGTTTACAACTACCCATGGTTCAACATGCCAACTACGTTGCATAAAGTTTTATTACATGGACCTATGATAGCGCAAAACATGGATATTGCCATAGGCCTCTTCAGTGAAGACGCTCAAGAGAGCAGAAATAAAGATATAAGAAAGTATAGAGAAAATTTCTCTAGGAAGTTTTCACGACAATTGGCTATGGAAGACACTTTTAATAGATTAATGGTGTCTTCAGACCCATTTATTACCGGATTAAGACAACTGCACCAAAAAAAACAAATAAGTTTCAATTCTGCAGAACTTAATCTATTATGTGAAAATTTTTAATAAATATTTGTATTTAAATCACGTGTATGTCGTTTATTTTACTTTTTGTAGAATTAATAACCAATATATATCTACAATTTATAGTAACATAACACACTATCAATGAGAATTAACACTAAAATTAGAGAAAAACCGAACATTTACATTTCTGCCATGTTTTATCGATTTTTCGCCTGTGTGCGCCGGGAGGTGTACTAGTGGAGCTCGGAGCTCGCTGATCTCCGAGCCGCCTGCGCCGCGGCACGACGGCCGTACACCCGCCTCAGACGAAGAAGGCGGGGCCGTGCGGATGGAGAGCTCTCCGCCTCAGAGCTGGAGGCCGAGCGCCTGCTGTACGACGCGTATCGCGAAGCGAGGCGCGCCTTGCAGCGGGCGATCGGCGAGGCAAAGAGCCGGGCGTGGGGGGAGGCGCTAGAGCGCCTTGACCGGGATCCGTGGGGACGCCCGTATCGCTCCGTTCGGAAAAAAATCCGGACGGAGGCGTCCCCCACGGGGTCAATGGATCCCGGGCTCCTGGGCAGGGTGCTAGGGGTTCTGTTCCCCGAGGCACCACCCCAGTTTGCGCCTCCGGCGATGGCGGTCCCCGCCACAAGGCTAGGCGGGGAGGCGCTCGACCCGGCTTCCATCTCACCGGTGTCAGAAGAGGAGATGGAGGCCGCTGTCGACCGCCTACGGGGCGAGAGGACGGCGCCGGGCCCAGACGGGGTCTCGGGGCGAATCCTGGACATCGCCCTGGGACCACTTGAGCCACGGCTTCGGGGGCTCTTCGACGCCTGTCTTGCGTCGAGGAGGTTCCCGACGCTGTGGAAGGAAGGCCGGCTGTGCCTTCTGAGGAAGGAGAATCGACCAATTGATTCTCCTTCAGGTTACAGGCCCATCGTCCTGCTGGACGACGTCGGGAAACTGCTCGAGCGCGTGGTGGCGACCCCAATCGTCCGGCAGCTCGAGGGGACGGGGCCTAACCTGTCGGAGGTACAGTACGGGTTCAGGGTGGGGCGTTCCTGTCTAGACGCCCTGCTCTGGCTCAAGGCCTGGACGCAGGAGTCGGTTCGCGAAAGCGACAAGGCGTTGGGGGTCTCTCTCGATATCGCCAATGCCTTCAACAGTCTCCCGCACGGAACAATACAGGAGGCGCTCCGCTACCATGGGGTGCCCCTGTATCTGCGAGAGCTGTTGGCCGACTACTTGGTGGAAGGACGCGACGGCATCGTTCGCCGCCGCGTCACCTGCGGGGTCCCACAGGGGTCCGTTCTGGGCCCACTCCTGTGGGACATCGGCTACGACTGGGTCCTCCGCGGCGCGCTGCCCAACAACCTCCAGGTAGCGTGCTACGCGGACGACACACTGGTCGTAGCCAGGGGGAGGGACCTGGGTGAGACGTTGCGGCTGGCGGAGGTGGGGACAACCATCGTCGTCGGCCGCATACGCTCCCTGGGTCTGGAGATAAACCTCCCCAAGACCGAGGCCCTATTGTTCCATGGGCCTCGGGGGGGACCCCCTCCAGGTACGCGGGTGGTACTGGCCGGTTTCCGGGTCCGGGTTGGGACCCGTATGAAGTACCTGGGTCTCATCCTGGACGGGAGGTGGACTTTCGGGGCACTTTTTTGTCCGGCTCGCCCCGAGAGTCCTGGGAGCCGCCGCTGCATTGGGGAGGCTGCTGCCCAACGCGGGAGGCCCGAGCGCCATCTGCCGACGGCTGTACATCGTACGGAGTATGGCCCTGTACGGGGCACCTGTCTGAGCGGACGCCCTCGGTTGCGCCAACAAGACCCTGCTGCGACGTCCGCAGCGGGTCATCGCGACCAGGGCCATACGCGGATACCGGGCGGTGTCCTGGACGGCGGCATGCGTCCTCGCAGGAGACCCATCCTGGGAGCTCCAAGCGCGTGCTCTTGCCGACACATACCTCGCGGTATCGTCGGCGAGAGCGTGCGGGGAGCCCCTGGCGTGGGAGGACGTGAGGCGCATGCAGAGGCAGGCGTGAGAGACCACGTTGGAGCGGTGGAAGGAGGACCTAGCCCCACCTGTCCCTGGACAGGCGACGGTGGAGGCTATCCGACCGGTCCTCCGAGGGTGGTTGCAGCGGCGGTTCGGGTCGCTGACGTTCCGACTTGCGCAGGTGCTTTTCGGGCATGGATGCTTCGGGAAGTACCTGCACAAGATCGCGAGACGGGAGGCGACCCCCGCCAGAAGACACGGCGTCCCACACGCTGGGAGAGTGCGTCGCATTCGAACAACAGCGGCGTACACTCTCAGCGGTCGTAGGAGAGGACCTCTCGCTGCCGAGCGTTGTCAACGCTATGCTCGGTAGTGACAGGTCCTGGCAGGCGGTGGTCTTCTTTTGCGAAGAAGTCATGACGCAAAAGGAGACCACGGAGCGGGCCCGGGAGGACGATCCCAACTCAGGCCCGCTCCGGCGCAGGCGGACCGGGGGCGCGAGAAGGCGGTTCATCGGCCTTCAAAGTGCTTCCGATGCGGGGCTGCCGGGACCGGGCCGTAGCCGCGGAGCGAGATGGTGAATGCCAACGCGACCCCATCTCGCTCCTAGCCGGGCGGCAGGAAGGTCATAGTGTGGTTTTTAGTCGGTTCGAGTCCGACATAACCCGCCGTCTCCCCCGAGAGCGGTGGGTATCCGGGGGGATGTTCCACACTAAAAAAAAAAAAAAGGTATTCACAATGTTTTGTGAATTTGTAGCTCTTTCACCTGTTTTTTTCAAGTAAATACTGATTTTTTCTAGAAAAAAATCACTTCACTTGTGTTAATTTTTTATTGTAGACAAATTTTAATAAAACATGTCTGTATATCCGATAACTCACAAGCTTTCAAAAACAATAATCAGACTTCAAATTGAGCTAACAACATTAAAGAGATGGCAAAAAAGGTAAAGCAAGGTCACAGACTCTACTAAAAAACGAAAAAAATGACATTGAAAATATTTACGATAGACCCTTTTAAAGTTATACTTACCACAGAGGCGATAAAAGCTTAAGGAAAGAAATTAAACAATGATTTCGCTAGCGTGTGTAACGTTATCTACCTAATTGATTCTGATATGCAGGTAGGTAGGCATCGTCAAACATGACATAACCTTTTCACTCGTCGTTATTCAACATAATATACCTAATTGCCTGTATTACTGTTAATTACCAAATCTGAGACAATAAAATATATTTTGTTTGTGTGTCTGTTTACCTATTAACCTCTTACTTAACTAGCTAGGTAAGAAGGGATGTTAATTTTAGCAGAGATTAGTAATTAGGTACTCTAGTAACAATAACTGCTGCATACCTATCTACTAGTTTGATATGATAAAATATTACCGACCGAATGTAGTATGTTTATAATTTTATCCACATGAAATGTAATAGTAGACATTTAGTTTCAAAAGTAAGTAGGTAGGTATCGTTCCTTAGATTCTAATGGAATCGGCGAGCACTGACATGATGACAAGATTCAAGCGTCATCGCGAAACCTTACTACATTCCTACCTGCCAGATAGGTAAGTTACAGTACTAATGTGAGTTAATTCGTTGAATAGGGAAAAAGAAAGGCCAAACGCACCACAATAAAAAGTAAGAAGAAGTTAAGTGTGGAGCTTGTGGTTAGATTAATTAAAATTAATAAAAATAATTTTAATAAAGTTCTACTTACCGAAACATTTAACTCTTGCGATATCTGTAAAATGTTCCGTCCCTCATGATGGAGAGCCAGTATTTGGTTCCGCTTGTCCCTCGTGAGATTTCGGTGCATGATGTAAACAATACCTAGATAGGTAGCGCAGAAAACAAAGTACCAAAACGCAAGGCAAGAGTCCGGAAAACTAGATAGGGGTCAACGTTGAAGCAAGATAAATCAGAGTCCGTGACGCGAAAAAAATGTCGTACCTATGTAAGAAAGCACAAATAACTGAGAAGCGTTAACAATGGGTGAGACACAGATTGCAACTAAAAAATCAATTGCAATTTCTTGTATTGTCTCCTGTTAAACAAATGTCTCTAATTGGCTGACCGGTATTGAGGGCGGGGTTACAATTTTTAAGTTTGATAAACGATTTTGTTTGAAAAGTGTATCAGCGCGAACTTTGCCGATAGTACCTTAAAAGTGTTTGTAAAGAACTTTTGACTAAAAGTGTCAGGGTAAAATTATATGTAGACAATCAAAGTGCAAGATAAACCTTATTAATAATGGTGTTTTAAACCGTCGATCGAAACACATAGATGTTCGTTATAAGTTTATTTCTGAAAAAGTGTCAAACGAAGAACTGTCTGTAGAGTATTGTCCCAGTGATTATCAAATAGCCGACATTTTTACAAAATCTCTTAAAAGTGTTAAAATTAATTTGTTTACATCTAAAATGATTTCATAAACTTTGTATTAACACCTAAAAATGTGTCATGTTTAAAATGTTAGTGTAAATATGTAAATGTATGTAAAATAAAATTGCAGCATAGAAATTAAGGGGAGATGTTAAATATAAGCACTCAAGGCTGTCTATGGAAGTAATTCCTATGCTTAATTTTATTTAATAATAAAAGAAGATATATTCTATAGTCACATCTTTAGTCAGTGTGCATTTTTTTTAAAACTATTTTGGCCTGTATTGTAAAAGATAATAAAAGTAAAACATAATAATTATAACCGTGTATCAATTACATACATAAAATAATAATTTAAAACAACAAAAACTTATTACTCGACGTACTTTTTAGTTAGCTACTGGATAGTTACTCTTTTATGTGAGAAGTCAGCGAACAAGCACACGGCTCTCTTAATGGTAACAGATAATAATGACCTATATACAGGGCTTTCTCAAGTTAGTTAACGATATTTCAGCCACGGGCTCGGAATGCGTGTCTGGACACGTAAAAAATTATGAAAAAAATTTAAACGAAAAATAAATAAATAGATCAAAAATATTTAATGTCGATAAAACGCTTGGGGTCGACGAACGCTGTCAGCTGATCACAGCGTACGAAATACGAATACCTACGCTCGCCGTGACTCATTAATCCAACGACGCGTACCTACCATTGTAATAATTATTTATTTACCTTCAGATTAGAATTGATAAATAATAATAGGTAGGTACCTACCTTTTTTTTTTTTTTTTGTCTCGCAGGGGAAAAGACATTTACGTCCGACCGGGCCGCGCTTCGGCCCGGGTGTGGGACTCGCTAGGGCCCAGGCCCTCCTGCCCCGGCGCCGCCGTCGAGAAGCGTTGGCGGCACCCTCCTACTGGGGCAGTCCTACCCACTAAAAACCCCTGCGGAGTCTGCATCCACTGTGCCTGTGGTGGCGAGAAGGCGGGTGCGCTTGCGCAATCTGCCGCCAACCCACCAGCACCTGCCGGCCCTCTGCCGGCATTCATCAGGAGCCGGGACCACTTTGTGGCCCCAGCGACGGCTAGGTTGCGCGCGGCGTAGGATGATGCCGCGCGCTCAACCTCGAGGCCTTTCGGGGCAGAGCCCTAGGCCTCTTCACGGGGGGCGCAGGAGGGCTTGGTAAGCCCGCCTTCGCACCCCCGTGCGTCTCCGGCGGATCGAGTCAGGGTAGACCGCAGCCTCCCTTTCCCTCTCCGCCGCCTCCTTCCGCGAGATCACCTCCTCGCAGAAGGAGAGGACGGCCGTCCAAGAATCCTCGCTGCCAACCATGGCGTTGACCACAGCCGGGAGCGTGACGTCCTGCCCGATGGCATCACGCAGGACACGGCGCTGTTCACCCCAGGCCGAGCATTCGACCAGGGTGTGCAGCGCCGTGTCCTCGATGCAAGCACAGTGATGGCACTCGGTTGTCGGCTCGCGTCTGGCTATTTTGCACAGATACTTTCCGAAGCATCCGTGCCCGGAAAGCACCTGTGTCAGCCGAAACGTAAGCCGTCCGTGCCGTCTGTCCAACCAGCTCACGAGCACCGGTCGGACAGCCTCAACGGTCAGGCGGCCAGCCATCGGCTCGGCCAGCCGCGCCGTCCACCTCTGGACGGTCTCCCGTCGAGCATGGGCCCTCCACGCTTCCATTCCCGTCAGCGGGTCGCCGCGGGCCCGCAGCTCCCGGCATCTCTCGTAGAGTGACGCCAGGGCCGCGGCCTCCAAGTCCCACGGCGGTGACCCCGCCAGCACGCACGCCGCTTCCCCGGAAACGGTGCGATAACCTCGGATGGCTCTGATCGCCATCACCCGCTGCGGTTTCCGCAGCAGGGAGGTAGGTACCTACCTACCCCAACTTAACAATTTTTAATCAAAATTAAACTTAACATCTGGGTCTAGTTAGTAGGTATGTTATTATTAGTTTAATAGGTACAACAACTGTTACTAAGTACCTAAGTCATGAAAAACTAGGTATTAAAGCACAGCTTTAATAAAAATAACACTTGACCTACATTCCTGAGGGCATTTTGCACGCAGTTATTTAGGTAAATTGTATTAATAAAATTTTTCATTATTAACAAACAATTAATATTCATAAAAATCGAATAGGTAGTTTTACCTATTACTAATTACTAATTAGTAAGGTAGGTAGTTTTGTTCGGCTCGTGGCGGCGAAAACGTAAGTAGATCAATGTGAATGCACGAAACGTGTGATAGTCGATAGATGTCTCCAAGGTCATGGCGCGTCGCGCGAGCGAGTCGCAACTTGCAAGAAACGGCCGCGTGATACTTAGGGCCGCCTCACATCAAAGAGTTCATAGGTGACACACCTACATGCGGATTCCCTTTTCACAATCTTTTGTCGGAATTTCGAAACTAAATTACAAAGGTTTGCTTTGTAATGCCTGTCAAACCAATCCAAGGAAGTTGAGTGAGTGTATTTGTAAGGGTGAATTTTCGTTTCCATTTCTTCGAAACGGAAATCCTTAAACAACCTTTGCCTATGTGCGACGAACCTTATACCCCGTTCCTGCTATTTACAAATAATTATATTTAAATTTGTTGGTCAGTCGGCGTTTGGTCGCGGATGAGGTGTGTTAATTTTTAATTGTTATGCTCAATTTAACTGACATGATGTGTTCGTGAGTACTGAGTAAATACCTTTCCAATAGCGAATGTTGAATAGGCCGAGGGTTGCTATGGCCGCCAGCCTGGTCAGCAGACCTGTAGCCCTTCTACTTTTTCACAAGTGGTAGTGGTATGTTCTTTGACAGATTTGACTAAGGTACGGGAAATGTGAACTTCATAATACCTTACAATTGAAGTGTAGTTAAAGACGAACGTTAGTGACCTGTGTAAAGGTAAAAAGTGAAAAAAATATCCTATGTAAGTACCTATTTACATTTAGACATATCAATAAGTGTGCTCACTTGTGAATTAATGGTGGATATGTCCAACACAGGATGTAAGTAATGGGAATAGGTATGTAAATTCTTATTGTAAATAAGTTTGATTCAAAAATTGTAGCACGTCTAAATTTACTATAAATTAGGTACCTACTTTAATTAATTAATATGTTATTTGTTGCGGTAACTAATTTGCCTATCAACGTTATTTGGTATCCTATTTATTACCTTTTTTGCAACTGTGAAGTGTAATGATAAAATTAGTTTAATTAGTCCAAATTGCCAATTTCATAGAAAATACGTACGCTAGGTAAAATCTGTACGAAATACTCGAAGCTAGGTAACGCTGTCGTCAGCTGCGCGCAGTCTTGCGGTCATTGAACTTGAGCGCTTGAATAGTCAATTTTTATATTGCTATATTTTATTTATTTTAACTAAATTTTTTTTTTAAATATTTTTTACTGATTCAGTTAAATATTCGGAATATCCAGGCAAAATTTCGAGCACTAATTTGAAAAGATCTTATATACCATTGACGTTACAGGTGCGTTGCTGTCTTTTGCAGAAGTTTGCAGAAATTTGAAACTGAATTTTGCAGAAGATTGTTTTATACACTTGACGCCACTGCTGCTTCATGACAATGCTAGAGACTACATACTGAGAATGAATAAAGAGCATCAATTGGAATGTAAAAAACCATCCACCTGAACCTAACACCAACAGATAACTATTTTTTCAAATTTGAATAACGTCTAGCAAAAGAAAAAAAATAACTTCGAGGGGGCAGTCCAAACCACGTTCAAAGATTTTATTGATTCCCGTTCGAATGGTTTTATAGTAGAGGGATTAATGAATTGCCTTATGCATAGGAAACAATGGTTTATGCTTTGATTAAATAAATATTTTACATTAAATATATTCGACTTATGTTCCTCCCCTACAAAACGCCAATTTTAGATGTAAGGACCTAATATATTCAAATTACTCTCAACCGCAAAAATGTGTGACCTTGAGACGTTGAATTGCATAGCTGCGATATGACGTGCAATAACAAAATGCGATATAATCCGTTATAATGTCGCACTTTATAAAATAAAAATAAGTATATCGATAAAATATATTGTTTGTATTAAATATGTCTCATCCCTAATCCTACATATCTGTTTATGAATATCACGTGTTGTCATTGCAAGGGCCAATAAGAAAGCAGTGCCTCACTTTCCCGCACCTCAGCTATTTGCCAGAATTGTTTCGAAACGAAATGATAAAGAATAGGCGTCTATTGGGATGTGTGGTCGATGCCCCATACAAACGAACTCACGGCACTCGCTTTATCTCATTGCCGGGGTTGACACCAGATTTTGACTATATTTATCTTCCTTACATTATTATCGTGACACAATGAACAGAAATAATCAATAGGTCTCGTACAAGAAACCTGCTTTAAAATTGTGTATTTTTTTACAAAAAAAGGTGTAATGTAAGTTTTGACAAGTAAAAAAAGACAGGGCAAATTACCAAGGACTCATTACAAAAATTTTCCGTTTTTTGTAATTTGGACACATTCAATAAAAAACTTAATAGCTCAGCACAGCTTCGTTCAAGGTGCTGATTATGTATCTCAGTTGCCAACTCAAAATGGAAAAGTGTACATCAAATAGCTGTCAAATGACGTGTTTTATATTTGCTATCTCCAGTGGCCAACAGAAATACAACAGAGATAGCAAACTCATATGACGTCATTTGATGTCCATTTTTTAATTTTGAGTTAGCAACTGAGACACGTCATAATCTGCACCCAGATCAGTTTATTGCAACAACTTGAAAAAAAAATTCCAATGCTCATTCGTCCAGTATGGCACATGTTCGAAACGTTCTATTCAATTCATTTTTCCATTTCATGTGAACGCATATGCTCTTTTAAAGTAAAACTTCTTGCGTATGCCTTGGAACACACGCTACACTTAAAAGGTCGTTCTCCCGTATGTTTCAGCAAGTGTTTTTTTAAGCCATGATTAGTTATAAACGCCATCCCACACTCCTGACATTTTTTGTTTTTGTTACCGTGAGACTGTCGTATATGTGTAGCTAAATAATGCTTTATGTTGTACTCTCTACCACAGATAAAACACTGAAACTTATGAGTTATGTTATGGACTTCTGACATATGTTTGATTCTGTCATTATAATGTTTCATAGGTTTAAAACAAATTTGACATTTAATTTGACGTTTTGAATGCGCGCTTTCCATATGATTTGCTTTTGACGTTTTCGTTTTTAAAATTTTTCCACATTCAGAGCAAGGAAAGCTACCATTTTCGTGAGTCCGTTTGTGTACTTTTAATCTTTTTGAATTCAGAAAAGATTTTCCACAAACATCGCATATGCAATTAGCGTAATGTTCATTTAAATGTGTAGTTAAAGTTCTGAATACATGAAATTGCTGATTGCACAAATGACAAAAGTATGGACTAGAATCAATTTTGTAATCGGCTATACATTCGTTATAAATAGTTGTATTATGAATGTCGGCAAAATGAGTTTTTAATGTGGCAACATTTGTTAATTTTAAATTACAATGGCAGCATTCTAAATTCGAAATGTCGATTTGAAGGGAACGTGGGTAGCGTTTCATTTTTTTTAATTCTGCGTCAACGTCAGCGTGTGCATCTAACGTGTGATATCTGAGCAGGCTTATTTTCATAAAGTCTTCCCCACAGAAAAAGCATTGGAACCAACTTTTATGGTGCCTGAAAGGACAGGCAGTAGTTTCTTTGAGGACAGTACCGCAGGTTAACATAACGCGTTTTCGTTCAGATACTTGCTTATATTTGACGGCAGAAAGTTTATCTGTAACAAATAACAGTAAATAAAGTAACAAATATTTTTTTTTCTTTTGGTCTGTGGCAACCCCAACTGACAGCTTAGAAAAAAGTTGCTCCCAATATTTTAAAGTTTTTAGTTAATTTTAATCTTAAATTAATCATATTTGAATGTTATTTAGTGTTATTTTTATGTTTGTTACTCAAATTACAAATTAATACAGTGTTGTACTTAGTATATTAAGTGTAAAAGTGTTTTAATACCGGCGACCAACTGACCTTCAAATGTCAAATTTAAAAGGAGGGAAAACTTGTTAAATATCTTTCTCGTTAAAAACTGTAAGTATTCATATTAATTAATCACTAAAACGTATCCGTTTTTATTTAATGCTTAATCACTATTAGAATTTCGGATCTCCTGCACAATCTCGAGTACAGAACTACTTGTATTTACCTACCAGTAAATACCGGTACCGGTGCAAATCAAGAAGTATTTTGTCATAACAATAAACAAGAACGTCATGATGACTCGTAAAGCTTTTGCTCGCGTTCAGGAAGACAAGCTCCAGCTTGCTTTGCAGGAATTAAAAAAATACAAGGAATTGTGTGAGAGATTTGAAGAACAAGATGACAATGAGAAAGAAATTTTAAGTATTTTAAATTCTAATAAAAAACTCAAATGTGAGATGGCTGACTTACATGAACAGTATTTGAGTGTTTGTAAAGAGCGTGAGGAGTTGCAACTTCTGGTCAATACCTTTGACCAGTGCACCGTTGAGTTTGACAACACAATTAAGCGCAACGCTGCACTGGAGCACAGGCTTAGCCAGGCACAGCAAACAATAGAAAATATTGAGCGTGCCAATCAGTCAATCAGATTGGCACAAACACAATCACTTTTTGATGAACTGGTCAGTAAGTCATCATCCTTCGCACAAAACTTAAACATAAATTGCAATTCGTCTCCTGTTGTGACAATAGATTTAACATGTGATGACAGCATTGTTAAATCTTCTGCTAAACCTATTTTTCATAGTAAAAATAAACTTAAAAAATATGTCAAATTTAATAGAACCATTAAAAGATCTCAGGAGAAAATTAGGAAAAATAAGTTATTGATTAAGAGTTACAATTTATGTAAAGAAAATTACATTAAAAGCAAAAATAAACTAGATAAATATGAACTAGACATACTTAGTTTGCAGGCTGAAATCACAGGCTTAGAAAAGTCCCTACATTGTATTACAGTTAAATATGATCTCGCACAGAAAGAAATTAAAGAACACATATTGGTTGTAAATAGTTTGGTTGACCTTTGTAATATAATGAAGATAGGTGTAATTCATTATTTGAGAATCACATAGTGTACCACACACCTTGTAAACCAGATTATTCACAACCTTACTTTTCAAAACCTTCTATTTTACCACCAAAATTTTCTGTTCCACATTTGTCTGCATATCAGCCTGAAAGCTTATGTGAAGGTTCTCAATATATTGGTTGCAACAAGAAAGACAAGAAAATTGCTATGTTCTGTGATGAAATTGGTAGAAATATGGGACCAATTTTAAATGAAACATTTGGTAGTTCGGTAACCAATGTTTGTTTGCCAGGTGCCAACTACTCTAAAATATTAGATAAAGTAACTTCTAGTAATTATGAACAAGACACTGTATTAATTATTTGTATTGGGAGAAGAGGTAATGCAAATTCAATCACAATTAAAAAATACTTTGATTATTTATCACTTTTAAGGGTGGAAAAGATTTATCTTTTTGCATTGCCCTATTGTAAAAACTTGCCACAGGGCGAAAATAATTTGAGACATAAGTGTAATTTGAAATTACATACAATGTCATTGTATGACAATAAAATTGAGTTTATTGACTCAAATTAATTTCTTAAATTTAGTTATATAATGACAAAAGATAGCTACTATCTTTCTTTACATTTTAAACGACAAATAGCAATATCGCTATATACTTTTATATTTAAGTCAGCCAAGTATTTGGCTAATACGACTGCTTCTATTGAACAGTCAAGTAATTCTATCCGAGTTGTACATGACCCAAATAATTTAAATTATTTGGTGAGACAATAGAGTCAACCTCTAGCATCAGTTTATACAAAAACTTATATGGTCAACCAAATCTTAATGAAATTGAATCAATAGATATCTCTAATATAACTTGTAAAAGAAATAATGTCAAAATGAACCCATCAACATGTAATATAAATAAACATATTTGTAATTTAAACCTGGTACACCAAAATATTCAAGGATTAATGGGCAAAGATTTAGAATTGGAGTTGTTTATGAACTGTAACAATATTGATATTTTGTGTTTAACGGAACATTGGCTTAAGAGCCATCAGCTCATGTTCAACTTCAATAGTCACCAGGTTGCCAGCTCGTTCAGCAGAACTTCGATGATACATGGTGGCTCATTGATTATAGTTAGTAAAAACATTAAATTTAAAGAACGTAAAGATATTGTAAGCCTTTCTGTCGAACGAGTTATTGAGATTGCTTGCATTGAGTTTAAGCAATTTATTGTGTTAAGTGTATATAAGCCCCCTTGCGCATCCTATGATGATTTTGAAAGGAAAATGGAAGAGATATTATTTAAAACTTCTAATTCAAAGTCAAATATTGTTATCTGTGGTGACTTTAATATAAACATTTTAGAACCGTCAACACTTTCTTTAAAATTTTTAAATCTCTTTAGATCATATAACCTGCACAACATTTTTTTTTAACCGACCAGAATAACTGCCACAAGTGCCACTTGTATCGATAATATATTTACAAATATGACACCCTTTAACAAAAATATCATTAGCAAGTTGGATTCTGATCATTGTGGTTTACTAGTTAAACTACCTAGAACTTTACAAAAAAGTCAAAGAAAAGACATTGTTTTTGTTCCTATCAATGCTAGCCGCCTAAAAAGATTTGAAACTATTTTATTGGAAAAATTACCAATGTTGCCATATCATGATGATTCAAATGAACTATATAATTCATTGTTTACATTAATTCAAACTGCACATCATCAGATATTCACACCTACGAAAATGTCAGTCAATATTTATCGTAGAGCTTTTAGTGAATGGGCAACATTGGGAATTTATAAAAGTAGAAAAAGATTATTTGAGTTGTATAATGAAAGAACATATAACCATACCCATGAATTTAGAGAATATGTAAAAAAATATTTAAAGATTTTCAAAAAGGCCTGTACTGCTGCCAAATCCATGTACTTGAAAAATACCATTAAACAATCTTTAAATAAAATAAAAACTGCATGGAACATTATTAATTGTGAAACC
>NJDD01008489.1:1773-12074 GCA_002245505.1 Calephelis nemesis
TTCTTTTGTCGTTTATGCTTATGGAGCAATATATTTCGTAGAATCAACTTCGAAAATAGGAAAGCTTCCAGCTGTTTAATACAATAGTTCCGCCGTTATCCACATATTTATGGACAGCAAGGCGCTTTAAGTTTTAATTATGTAATTAAGAACTAAGTAGGTCCGCATTGCAGCGTAATTATTGTTTTATGGTTTTCATCGTGCTGTTTGACGACGACAATAAACTAAATATACCATAATGTACCATATGACTACATTACTTTAAAGACCTATAATTTTTATAATAGCTCTTTTGACATTAATGTACAGTTTAAATAAATGGATCTCGATTCAATGCCGATTATTCGATGCATCATTCAGTGCCAAATTAAATGCCTAAATGCAAGTCTACTAAAATTGCGTATTGCATAGGTACTTTGTCATGCTATCATTAATATTATAAATGCGAAAGCCTGTTGTTACACTTTTACGGCTTAGACGCTTGACCGATTTAGATCAAAATTGATAGGTATGTAGTTAAAACTTTTGTTCAAATACCAATAGTTCACTTTTCTTAAATACAAACAAGGGCTGTGCTAAGGGATGAAAGTTTGAATAAAAATATATTCAATACTTATGATGTCTCGAATAAACAGCTGGTTATTAATAAATAAGATTTTATTAAAAACTAACGGTCGCACTCAGAGACATCTACTCAAATTATATACTATATTATATTTACTCTTTGTCTCATTTTAAATATATGTAGAGTGTTTTTAATACATCTTTATTAAACAGATATCTTATATACGATAATCTCTAAAGCACGGAGGCCGTCATTTAAAAAAGTAAGACTTGTAATGAAGACATGTAGTGCAAATGACATACAGTGCGACACTTTATCAATATTGGCCGTAAATGGATCATTATCAACATTACCACTGATATTATAATACTACTTCTACTACTAATACTTCAGCAACTTTCTCGAGTTGGCACCTACCGCATGATTTAGGTATTGTTTTAATTATTACAGTGTTTGGCATTGGTGGTAATTCTGCAAAGAACCAATTTAACTTATTTTAAGGGACTGCTATTTTTCTCCAATGAAAAAAAAAACAGATGAAACATTTTAGACATGTTAGATTAGTCCGGACGTGTCCATCCGTGATGAATTTGTTTAACGTTTTCAGAAGAATATATATGAAGAGTCTGTAGAAATGTTACGTATAAACTAATCTGACAGCACTAAATGTATTTTATCTCTTTTTATTACTATGGTTGAAAGAAGCTAGATATTACACGAAATTAGTATAATGAGTGCTCAAAATTACCACAATTGCCATACTCTAGTTCAGAGGGGAGGGTAGCCGTTAGACTTGCACATTAGGTTGATCCCCGTACACTAGACAGCGACACAAGTATTATATCTATGGCCCCTAAAGGCCACGGGTATCGCTTACCATCAGTAGAGCCGCGAGCTTGTCTGCTGTCTTGCTATATAAATATATATTGTAACAAAGAAACAAGTGTTAAAAAGACAAATACATTCACGATATTAATTTTATAGACAACAATAACTCGAAAGTTCGAATACAATAATGTTGGAAGACTGCCAAGCCATATTTACCTTACAATCCACTTACTTTTATTGGCGCTACGTTTAAGAAGATTAATTTGCTACCTATAAATACGTAGTTGAATGAGCGAAAGTGCAGAAAAATTAAAAAAAGTTGAAATATATAAAGTTGTTCTCATGTTAAGTTGTGACAAAAGGAAAAGCTTAAATTTAAATTGTTTCATTCCTAGTCCTACATTTAAATAAATCTACAAAATGTATTAAATCCTGTGGCTTGATAAAACTTGAATTCTAGGAATGCTTTCAAAAACATCATAAATTAAATCGCCTCTGTGGTCTAGTGGACCTGTTTTGGACACGACTTCATGAGGTACCGAGTTTTTTCCGAATCGGATAAAAAAGGAAATTTATTTTTCAATAGTGTAATAAAAATATCGTTGCTTGCGACTAGACAAGCACCCGGTTTGCGCTAGTTTTGACGTATATCACATTGTAGGAATTAGTATATTCATGATTGCTCACTTCTGCATACTCCTTCTAGGATACAAGCGTGAAGATATATTTTTTAGTTTTTAACCAATATTAAGAAATAAAGAGGCTATGAATCGACTTTTATATTTCTTGCATGTATTAATCGATTTCTCAGTCATTTGTAAACCAATTTAAAAATTATTTTCCTGTAGCATACCTACTTTTAAGTTGGTCCTGATGATGGAATCTTAGTTAAAATCGAGGAAAACTCTTGTTTTTTGTTGTTGGCTAGGATATTCTTAAATGTGGTATTAAAGAAAATAGAATGTTTTTTTTTTTAAAAGTAGTCATTGAATTTTCTTTAAATTGTCATTACCTATTTTATAGTATTTGTTTCTGTAATTTTAGTTTTATAAAATTTATATAAAACCCAAAAAAGTATTCCAACTCCCTGTTTTCATATTTTTTATAATAAAATGAACTTTTGGTGATTCTTAATGATGTGATATATATAATGATGTGATGAGTCGTTACTTACTCTTTATTTTATATCTAACTACATTTTTCTTCAGAACAAAAAAAAACATGTTTAGTGGTTTGAATTTGAATAAAAAAAGTAGTTTTGAAAGTCGATGTACCGGCATTATACATATCGAAAAATTGCACTGTCTTATTTGTTACACTTACTCGAGCTACTTCCGTCTCATGTCACGATAAAATACGACAGGGAATTTATTTATACTTTTTCCAACTGAACCCTAAGCTAATACATATTGAGAAAAGTTCTTGAACTGTTTTATTAAATTTTTACCGTCCATGCTAAAACTAATATAGTTTTGTGGAGACTCGTGGAAAAATATTTAATGCTTTTACGTTTCCCCTACTGATTGGAGAGTGACACTAAAATTATTAGGCCAATGATAAGCTACTTATTTTCAAGTTCGGGCACAACTAGCCTTCTCTTTCGCTTCGTGTGGTGCTTCCATCGAACTATTTATCATTTTTCGTCATAGAATTTGGTCTATCCGTTCAAACATTATGACTTCACAGATCGATAGACACATACGCAAACACCTAAGACTTATATTCCCTTATTTTCCGTCAAGATTTAAAAGAGTCTTATGGTAAATAATATTCTACGACTGATATTATCAACCGTCCACAGGACTCGGTTCCGTTTCTTACATGGGAAGGTATAATAAACATAGATTACATATTTCTGAGGCTAGGTGTTTATCAAATTTATTCTATTCTACTGTCGTTTATAAGTTATGATATATGTAAATGTAAAACGTGTTTGTTTGTTAGTCTTGCTTTCACTTTGCTCTGTCAGCTACGTTATGGTATAATTTATATGTATGGGAATAATAAAAACCTGGAAAGTGACATAGACTATTTTGAACCTACTCGTAAAAGGTTTTTAATGCAACTGTATGTTCTTTTGTTTGCGACGTGATTACTCGGAAAGTAGCAAACCGATTTTTATAGTTCTTTTTATTGAGAAATACATGACATGATTCTAAGGCAGTCACAAATTAATGCTATCTATGCTATAGAGATAAGTGAAATATTTAAGCACCATAAGTGTAACTCAAAAACTACTAGAAGGATGTTGGTGTCGGATTCATATTGAAAGATAAATTGACAAATGACGATGTGGAATGAATAGTTTTTGCAATTTGCATATATATCATATTTTTATTTTAATAGACAATCGTTGACTATAGACACTATAGGATTGTTGTCGCCGTGGTAGTGAGTAGTCTGCGACTGTGTGGTCGATGTCTGCGACTTTACTGGAAAATGAGAGTATTAAATTTTAGACCAAATGGGCTATAGATTTTGAAACGTTGACAAACAAACGGAATCTATAGCAACTCATTGTAAGGGCTCTGGTCGAGCTTCTGTACAACACTGTTTCTACTTAGGTGGTAGGTTCTGGTCATTTAAAACTAAAATAACTTCAAAAGTTCAAAGTTCACAGGCTTTGAAGTTGTGTTACATTTTTAATTAATATTCATAGCGACGCTTTTCCAAGAAAGTTTAAGGTTCAAGAAGCGAATAAAATTATCATGATATTATTTTTAAAAGTTATTGGCAAAAGTGTTAAAAAAGTTATAGGAGCTTTAATAATTGTTACATACCTATTTGGGCAAATGAAATTTATCAAAAAAAAAAACGTACACTCTGAAACTTACAAAATATTACACTGTACTGTGAGAATCAGTTCTTCTTTGTAGCAAGTTCTTTGTAGTCTAAACAATTTAATTTTTGTTATCCATTACGGGTTAAAGCGTAAGACTTTTTTAGGAATAAGTAAAAAGTTTTGACTCTGGACATCCTCTCCAGTCCATGTCGGCAGGTTTTTCCTTCTGACGGCAAACGTCTTAGACAAAACATCACAAAACCAGTGCAGCTGGTCTGGTACCTAGTAATTTTCAATTGTATCTCAGTCTTCAGTCTATGAAAAATCAACTACAAGACAGCGACGCACCAATAACATCTATGTTATTATAAGTCATAGGTTAGCTCTTAATAAATAAACCGCGTCTTGTAACTGCATTAATGAGATGCCAGGGTGGATCGTAACTGTTCATGTTCCGCAAATTTTGAAGAAAGAAAAAATTTACCTCAGTCAGGATTTGAACCTGCACCCTTTCGTCTATCTCTGACGAATACTCAAACCATTTTAGCTACCGAGGATTCTACTGTTGTGGTGAAATTTTAAATTTATTTTTGATTAATTCTGCAGTTACGTTACGTGACATGGTGAGAGCATTAATTCTCAGCTGGAGACAAAAGGGTGCAGATTCAAATTGTGTCTGAGGTGAAAATTTTTCGCCCATATTCAATCCCGGGTAGCATTTTTTTTTAAATGTCAGCCAGACACACGGGTGTAGGTTCAAATTTTATTGAAGTACAAATTAAAAGTGATTAAGCTTAATTTTTTGTTGCATATCCAATCGAGAACTAAATGTTTTAATAAAAAAATTAAAAAAAAACACATTTTCTTGTTTGTTGCTGGACCTGAGAATCGAACCGCGTACCTAAGGAAGACAAGTTCAAGACTGGACCTCTAGACCACAGTGACGATAGGTAATATTTCTATAAAATTTACGAAATTTTTATCCCACGGACAGTACAAGTGCTAAAATTAAACTGTATTTTAAAAAATATCTAAAACTTATAATACATTTGATCTGACCAAGTTTTCACAAATCCCTTGAGGTTGAATCCGAAGCTACGTCAAAGATGCGGTCATTGAGGTCTCTAAACTCCAAGGAACAGGCTTCCTATGATAAAAGTAAATTAAATTTGAGATTTAATATTAACCTGCTTGCTGGTTTGTCTTGCAGCAGTGGTAATTATGTTTTGCACTTACTTAATTTTAAAATAACGCTATCTTCTTCCCACAATTGTAATAGAAAGAGATAAAACACATTTAATGTCAGATTAGTTTGTTAAACTTCTACAAATCTTTAATCTGTTACTCTGAAAACATTGATTGAAAACGTCAGGTGGAAATCTCTTATATTTTTGTTTCATTGGAAAAAAATAGCGAACACCTACATTATGTTGAGCTGGTGTTTAGAAGAATTACTATTGTCATAAAACAAGTACATAACTACTTGTTAAAGATGATAATAGTTCCATGATCTCAAATATATTTGTAGGTAATTTATTAATTTTATGCAAACAAGCAGACGGATTTCCTGTTTGTATGAAATTCACACCGGCTATAGACAGCAAAGGTGGTAATAGTGCGTTGCCAACCAGAGTCCGGGATTTGAGGCCTCGAACAAAAGTTAGTTTACCGGCAACCTTATCCGCCTAACCAAAATAGGTCTACAACAAGCGGCATTAAAGCGGCAGAAATAGGTAAGGCGCGGGTGCGCAACTGCCATGCAAAGCCGTCCGTTCTGCAAAGGAGCCCGGATCAAAATGGTATTCTTTTTTTTCCAATTTGGGCACAACTTGTGTCCTCCTTTACTTCGTTTGGGGCTTCCATAATATCATTCATTTTATCAAATAAAATAAGAATTTTATCAAATAAAATATAACAGAAGTGTTTCGCTTGATGAGTATGTAATAATTAAATATTTTACTTATAATAACCCCCACAATTTTTTTCTTTAACAAGTTGTTTAATTAATATTATAGATTTTTTGTTAATTAAAACCTTCTCCTGTAAATAACTAACACAACAAATATATCGAAATTCATCCATCGGTTTAGTCGTGAAGCGATGACCAACGGGCGTTCACCTTCTAATATATAAAATTTTCGTGTCACGGTGTGCGTGACTGAACTCTTCCGAAACGGCTTTACCGATTCTCATGAAATTTTGTGAGCGTATTGAGTAGGTCAGAGAAGTAGAAAATTGGAAAAATCCAATTTTCTTTTTGTTCGCCGACCCGGGATTCGAACCCGAGACCTCAAGCAGTAAAGTCCAACACCCGGACCGCTCGACCACAGAGGCGATCGAAAAATACTTAAGATCCTCAAGGGTCTCACAAAGCTGCCAGTGGAAATGAATCTACAAAAATATGTAAATACCGACACAATTTCCATTTAACGTTTGGCCGCGGATTCCAATCTTGAGCCTCCCGATCCGTTGAACCATTCACTGGAAATGTGCATTATTGTTCGCTTCACGTAACTTCCCCAGAGTATCCGAACGATCACGATCGTCAAACATTGAATAGACCCAAGTGATTGCTTTATTATGGGGAGAAAATTATATACAGGGTTGTCACAAATTTTATTGAGTCTGTATATGATTTTCACAAATGAAAAGGCAATAGTGGTTTTGAAAGGATTGAGAGAAAGGGTGGGCACAGTTTCTCGGGATTATTGAATAACCTTGTTGGGGGAGGGATTATCATTTTAACCAACTTTAAAAAAAGGTGGATGTGAAATTGTAAACTTTTTTATTTTTATGTTATTATGGTAATTCTGACACTTGGAACCTGATTCTGCATGTCATTTTTTTATTTGAAAGAGCTTACTTCTGAGGTGATCTCATAGCTACCAGATTCGATCTGATAATGAATTCCAGGGAAATTAAGGAAATACGCGATTTGTTTTGTAGGTGACAATAGTAAAATCGAAGTAGGATTTTAGCACTGTTACTGCCCTTAAATTGTGATTTAGTACCTACTATTGATTGTGTGTAATTTAGCTCAAAAATTTCTTGTGAGGTATTCACGTAGAAATGAATGAATATTGTATTTCTCAAAGCCGTCAAATCTGTTCATTGAGTTTTAGTTCTGACGCCTTCGCTTTTATATAACTTGGGTAATGGCAAATGCTTACGCCCATATCTAAAATTAAAAAACACCTGCATCAATTTTGATATCAATGAAATCAAACAATTATTCGCCTCTCAAACAATGTCGCCTCTGTGGTCGAGCAGTCCGGGTGTTGGACTTGACTGCATGAGGTCTCGGGTTCGAATCCCGGGTCGGCCAACAACAAGAAAATTAGATTTTTCCAATTTTCTAATAAAAAAAAATGTTGGTCGGGATTGGAAACGTGCCCGGTTGGCGATAGGCTTGCCACCTATTATAGTGTGGGACTTAGTTTCTTCGGCTAGTCGGGGGTTGCCATGGTAGTGCCTCTGCCTACCTCTTCGGGGATATGGGCGTGAAAATACTTTTTTATATAATTATTCAAAAGACAATCGGTAGATCTACTTGTGAATAAGAGAGATACGTGAAGGTCCCGAGTTCAAAACCTTTTCTAAAAAAAATATAAGAACGGGGCGGTGCATTACATTGCATAGCATGTACTAGTCTGTCGGGCTCAAGTACGGAAAGTGGAGCCTCTGCTAGTTGTCGTAAGCCCTCTTTCACATTATTATCGTTTCTATTTTCCTCTATGGGGATTGTAGGCTGCAACGGAGAGTGCATGCGGTGTGCCTTGCAATAGCCGCATTTTGTAGTCGATAACATCTAAAACTTAAATCGATTATTTTGAAATAGATCTAAGTTTTTACGATTTCCCCAGATGTCTTTGTCAAGTGTAGATATTTCAGTTATTTTCCAAGAAATATTCTAACTTACAAGATTAAGCTATTTTTTAAACTGCTAAACTTGTAACTTGGAAGTTCCTGAATTGTAGACAAGTTTTCATCTAGTTTTTTTCTCTCTCCTTCGAGAATCCGTTAAGTAAACGGAATATAAAAAACTATTACGTTTTTGAAAATATAAAGTACCCGCCAGCCTTTTGTGATGGTTGTTCTATAGCCTCAGATTAAATTGCGGTCGGGAAGCAGACAGATAGACTAAACACTAGGGAGACTTAAAGTTGATTCTGCTAACTACTTTTATTCATCTAGATCCATTTTATTAAATGTTTGTACAAATTATATTATAAAATGTAACTTATTCTCTCCCTTCGTTTTTGCATATTATATTTATTTCAATATTCTGCGGGAGCTCAGTATGCGAAGTATCCCTGATCCATTTTGAAGTTGAATTTTATTAAAATCAATTCAGCTGGTTTGCTAAAGAAACAGATCATATATATATATATATGTATAGTCTGTACTTCTATAAGAATTTGGTCAAGATTCATGTGTGAAACAAAAAAATATGGAAATAGACCTAGGTATGTACTCGTAATACTCATGACAGAATAATTAGAATGCAGGAAAACTGCAAAACAAATCGACTTTAATTTTAATATCATCTGGTATGGCAACACGTTCTGGCTTCGGACAAGTGGACATATTTCTATTTTTTCCTAGTAGTAGTATAGCCTTTGTTCGTCAGGGATAATGTCCTATGAGAGTAGTTCAAAGCAATGCCGTTATTTTAGAGGCTATTCATTAGAAACAAAAAATTCAACATTTCATGTTTATAATAATTACCAGCCAAGCCGGCGACCTTTGCATCGCCTGACAGCTACAAGGAAAAGATACGTTCATTTTAATACTCGTGCTTAAGATAAATATTCACAATTTTTCACATGAAAAAAAATTTACCCCAGTCAAAATTATGACCTGCCTCCTTTCGACCCTTGCTGACGAATGCTCTAATGCAGGGGTGGGCAAATTACGGCCCGCGGGCCGGATCCGGCCCTTGAGAGGTTTTAGTCCGGCCCGCCGAGGGATTTTTTAAACAAAAAATATGATCCTCCTTAAAAAAATAATGGTCGAAATGTTAAATAATTATTGAAATTTGAACAATCAACATACTGAATTGATACTTCAAATATATATATATATATATATATATATTGCGTATTTCATATTATGTTAAGACTTTATAGATAGATTTTATTTTAATAAATTATTGTAAATTTAAAAAAAAATGCCTTATGTTATCTTTAAACAACGTTTTATAATCGTAATATTTAGTGCTATTTTTAGGTGTTTGAATAAACCGGCCCGCCTCAAGATTAATTATAATTTACTGGCCCATCACTAGATTTTTTTTAACTTACCGGCCCGCGGTCAAAAGAATTTGCCCACCCCTGCTCTAATGCTTAATGCTTTAGCTACCGATTTCAAATTCAGTTCACATTCAGACTTTTGTTTTGTTAATGGGAACACTTAGGAATACGCTTTCTTAACAAGCGTTTTTAAAGTCGTTAATAAATGACAAAGAAACATAAATAAAAAATAGTATACGAACATAATTTACCGCTTTTTAAGAAATCGGTTGAATGCTGCAAAACTAACCGAAGAATTATTGAAGCATTAAAGATTTTTTTCAAGGTTAAAATTCATAATGGCACTTACTAAGCGATTCACGCCAATACCTTTTTCAGTAAAGAGCTCTTCTGCCAGACAGGTAGACACAAGCACCCTTGACAAGGTTTACTTTGAAGGCAATTTTATTTGAGTATCCGAAATTATTTTCTATTATTGCTTATCCGGAAATTATCGAAATGATGTAGCTGATTAAATATAAGAATAAGCCCTGACGGTTGACTTTATCGAATTAGCGGTATTGTGTGTGACAGCTCCATCGCCCGCAATAAAAATAATATATTGTGATGATTTCAAATATTGAATATATGTAAATAAACGTGAAGCATAATTTCCTGTTTTTTGTCAAAAATTCTCTTTGTGTGACTCAAATTAAAGCAAATAATTCATACGAACGTCAATAACAAAGATTAAACAAAGAGTTTATAAATGTAACAGCTTTGTATAGGGCAATACACAAATGAATTGTACGGAGAGAATAATTAAAACAGCCCTTTCGTGAACTAGAGCACTAGACACTAATGTGATCTGGTGTTAATGATACGCCTTCAGTTG